>APFE031009559.1:65303-223871 GCA_000404065.3 Pinus taeda | reverse complement strand
TGGTCCTCAATGAAGATATTAAATTATGGAGAAGAAACCACCAATAGGTAAACAACTTGATGTCTAAAAGCAGAAAGCAACTATGCAAATTAAAGAAATGATAGTAAGGAAATAAAGGCTGCAAAACAAGGAAGGTCAGCAACATAGACAAGATGATCACAAGTGTCACTAGTTGTGAAAAGAAAAGAAAGAAACTGTCCCGGGCACACCTAAGAAACCTGCATAACACACTGATCAGTCATGGAAAAGTGCAGAAAAATAAATAAGCAAAATTCAAAATTTATATACAGCTATTGTACATGATCAAAACACAGCAATCAAAGGCATTCTGTACAACTATTATACATAAAATGAGAAAACGAAATGCAGGAAATTAAAGAGTACTATACAGGCCTTTAGTAAACAGGGGCCCTCTGCCTACTCCAGCCAGCTCAATGATCAGTTACACGCTCAAATGGAAAACAATCTTCTCATATATTATGTATCAAAATAGAAAGTACAGTGGGGAGTTCAAAATTACATATCAGCGGCTAACTATCCAGCATACAAAGATGCTTTATTTATAACAGAGGAAAGAAAACTAACTTAACGAAAACTAAGCTATTCAAGCAGCTGTGTAAAAACACGTAGTCTTGCTGTGTCCTCAGATTTAGGCAACGGTCGTTGTGGGAATTCAATCTGGTATTGGATTCATGTTTCCCACTGTCTTCGTGGTTGAGGAGGATGCCACCTGTTCTTCACGTGCTCTAAAACAGAACACACAGAGCCGTGCCACCGCCAATGACTTCTGTTGACCGTAGTTGCCTCCTCATTGACCACGGGTTTTTATGACCGGTTTGGGTGAGCTGGAAGGACACACACCATATCCTTGGTTCCACGAACTTTCCCATGTGGCTCTTCTTCCCGGAGGACACCTGGAACATATCATTTAATAAAACAGCTGCGGAATCCGGGGTTGGCTGCGGAAACCGGGATCAGCTGCGGAAACCCTATGTGAGCTGCGGAAACGCAGCACTTTGAACCAAAATTCTAAACCAACAACACAGTCATTAGCATAATTAGCAAACCATGTAAAAAGTCCTAAAATACAATTATTTGAGCAATTTGATGGAGGGAATGAGCGGCAAAAGAAGGAAATGAATAGGAAAAGGAGGCTGAGAGGATGTATAAAGAAGTGTAGGTTTGAGGCTCAACATACCCCCACTGTGAAGGTGTTGCATGTCCTCATGCAACCAAAACCTTTTCATTGTTTTTCAATCCATGTGCTCAGATGCTTCCGCCAAAACATCTAGCCTTCTTTTCTTTCTCCTTGCTGCCAAAATTGTCCTTGGTTTCTTGACTAAACACCTGAATCTCAAATTGATCAATGCCCTACTCAGTTTCTTACATTTTCCCTTCAATTTTGTGTTCTTCTTCTGCCAGAGTCCTAAGTGAAGCATGGTATTGTCATGGACCATTTTGTCCACCTTGATTTGTTCTTTCAATGCTTCGTTTTCTTGTTTAATATGTCGCTTCAGGACTTCTCGTTCAAACACCTTTTGTTTTAAAGATTGGACCTGTTCATCAAGAGGCAATATAGTGCTTGGACCTGCAACTGATTACTCCAAGGTCTCCAAATAATTTTATACCTTCTGTTGGTTAGGGTCAATTTCAGGTGTTCTTCTTGGGCTATGTTCAAAATCAAATTCTGTTTGAGGTTCTGTCTGAAAGGGACTCTCTTCGCGTGGAGGAGTGGACTCAAGGTCAAGCTGAGTTCGAGCCTTTTCAGGTGTACCTTCTCCCAAATCAATGAAATGTGATTGTTTTTCTTTAGTCACACTCATTCTTTCTTTAAGTCTACTGCTTCTTCTCACTTGTGCACTAGTGCTCTTTTGCTAGGCACTCTGTTTTTCTTTCTGTTTCTTCTTTGAGAGGGCAGCAACTTGAAGTTGTGATAGTCTATCAACCAAGGTTTGAGAGTCTTCTTCTACTGAAGGTTCAGGTGATGGATATGATTCTTGAACAATTGTTTTCCCTTTATCCTTTTTCTGTTTCTTGGTTTTATCTCTCTCTTCCTCTTCTTCTTGAGTGGTTTCCTGAGTTTCTACAATAGAAGGATCTTGGGCTGCAACATCTCTTTTCCTTCTCCTACTTCTTTTTGGGATTCTAGGAGAACTGCTAGCGGAAGCTTCAGTTGCTTCTTGGAAATGATTCCTGACTAAAAACTTTTCCCATGTATCATTATTATTTTTCAATTGATCCTCTATGAGAATTCTAATGAACCCGTGATGATACAAGTGGGGTTCAATATGGGCCATACATTCTTTTTGGACAGTGGAACTCATTTTCTTTAGGCTTGCTAATAGGAAAGTAGTGGTAAATTTGATGGCATGGTCCTTCCATGAATTTCATCATTAATTCTTGCATGGTACTATATACATAGTGCCAAAGCGGCCCTCCACATGTGATAAACTTTTGGAACAAGTAATAACTAATGCAGTCCTTTCTTCCTTAATTGACATGACAGGAAATCCCTTTTAGTAATATGAAGTTGTCCATACCTGCCGGTTCTTAAGCATGTTTTTCCATCCCTGATCTTCTAGCCCTCTGTTCTTAAACCATCTGTCTCCCACCTGAGGTAGACTGGTTGCTGTTGCTATGGTATTCTCTGTTATTGTGAATTTCAGGTCCCCTACTTCCACGGTGTGTCCATTGAAGGATCAAGCAAATGCTTTCATTACCTCCTTATCATACCCTCTGAATTTTTGAATAAACTTTAACCATTTTGCTTTCTTTAATGCTTCCTTCGTCTGTGGATACCCTTCTAAATACTTTGAACCTTCAGGTTTAGCTCTAAGCAGCTTCCCCATCTTCGGCTCTCAACTTCGGCTGAAGCTTTGACTATGTCTGGATGCTCACGGGAAAAACAGGTGGATTACGGCTGTAAGTGGAGTAGCCGTAACGTGATGCAAGGGGTATTGCAGAACTGTAATCGGGGTTTGAAACAGAGCTGTGGAGTTTGCAGCAGAAATGAAAGTGGAAATGGTGTGAGTACGAGGGAGTAGAAGACAAACACGAGAAATGAGTTCAATGCGTGCGGAAATGGAGTGATAAGTGGATGGAATAACGACTGAATCCTTTAGAGTCGGGTGGCTTACGCACACGTCTTAGCATTGGCTACAGAGATCATGGTGGAGAAGAGACGTAGTACAATAGGTCACTTTTTCCTTGTACGGCCAATAAATGAAAGCGCAGTCCCATTTCGAGTTTGAATTAAGAGTGATTATGGGACCGTTAGAAGGGTATGAGGTGGATGAAGTATTATCGTGGAGGAGGAGTGGGATGATCTTGCCGAATCATTGTATTTAGTGGCTCTTTCCATGATTTAATAATTATGCATAAAATGACATTAAATTGTTGTTTGGAAAAGATTTTGATCATACCTTCATGAGTTTGCCATTTGTTGATTAAGGTTGCTGATCCATTATTGCTTTTTGATCCTGCAGGTGCCTCATATCCTTTCTGCCTTTGGTGATGATGATATTAACCTTTGACTGAGATTTTCCCTTGAAAATAGAGTGTTGCTGGCTGTAGAGACAGAGTGATGCTGGCTGCGGAAATCGTTTCTGGCTACAGAAACTGGTGCCGGCTGTGGAAACGGTTTCCAGCTGCAGAAACTAAGACATCTCCCTTTTAACTGCACAAAGTTAGTTAGGAAAAGACTAACTGAATGGAAATAGTCCTGAAAGGGAATTTTATTGATGGTATGAGATGGAGTGAATGGAGTGAAGTGAAAAAAAATGAAATGGAATGAAGTGAAATGGAGATGAAAAATGATGAAGGTGAAGTGAAATGGAATGAAGATGATGTGAGGATGGAAAGAGAGAGAGATTTTTTTGGAAAATATAGAGTGTCAAGTGTCCCTGATTTTCACTCCATATTTTCTGTATAAGACCGCCAATCTGAGATTGGTTTTCAGGCTTATAATTTTTTTTTTTTTTTTCAATTCAGAAAGAAACAAAGATTAGGCTGATGGGGAGAAGAATTCTTCTCCACTAGCCTCATTGCAGAATTTTCTTGAAATATTTTGACAAAGTCCTCTTTTGAGAGTGGCTTATGATAAATTTTCAATCAGTGGCCATTCAAAATGAGAGGAGTTTGAAACTCATCAATAGTCTTGATTCGAACTGCTCCATTGTTAAAGACTTCATCAATCTCATATGGCCCAAGCCAATGAGTTTGAGATTTCCCTTTGAAGTCTTTAAACTTTGAATCAAACAGTAACGCCCAATCTCCCTTTTGAAACTTCTTCTCTTTGATATATCGGTCATGCTAGTTAGTTCTTTGGTGTTGAACTAGATCGGTCCTTAAAATTGCATCTTGTCTCATTTCATCTAGCTCATTTAGCTGTTCCATTCTGTGCTTTTGGGCTTCTGATAGGCTCATCCCCAACGGAACTGCCATCTTGAAGGTCTTGATTTGAAACTCAATGGGGAGCAAGACTTCTTTCCCATAAACAATTTCATAGGTAGAATGTCCTGTTGTGTTCCTCCATGTAGTTCTATAGGCCCATAAGGCTTCAGGAAGCCTTTCTGCCCAATCTCTTCTGTGGAGATGAACAGTTTTCGTGATGATGCTCTCAAGAACTTTGTTTGTAGATTCCACTTGACCATTTGCTTGCGAAGGGTATGGAGTAGATTTTCTATGCTTGATTTTGTATTCCTCCATCAGCTTCTCCATCAATTTAGATGTAAATTGACTTCCCTAATCTGTCACAATTTCTCTTGGGACACCAAAACGAGTAAAAATATCCTCAAAAAGAAATTGAATAACTGAATTTTCAATGGTAGAAGGCAATGCCTTGGCTTCTACCCATTTAGTAACATAATCAGTGCAAACCAATATATACTTCTTTTGTTTAGATGGTGGATTAATAGGTCCAATGAAATCTAAAGCCCATTTCTCAAAGGGTTCGATGAGTACCTGTGGTTGTAGTGGCATTTCATTTGAAAGAGTTGGTCTCCCTACTCTTTGGAAGCTGTCACATTTTCTGACATATTGCTTTGCATCTTTGAAGAGAGAAGGCCAATAATATCCTAAAGAAAGGATTTTATAGGCCGTCCTCTTATCAGCAAAGTGTCCACTGCATGGTTCATCATGACATTCCTTGAGGATGTCAGGTATTTCATCTTCCCGAACACATCTTCTGATCACATAATCTAGCCCTGTTTTAAACAATTCATTAGAAATCCATGAATATTTGAACTCTCCTGAATAATTTTCCTTTTCTCATTAGGAAATAAGTGTGGAGGTAGCTTCCCTGTAACCAAATAGTTAACAATATCTGCATACCAAGGAGTCTTAATAGTTACTGCAAACAAATATTCATCTGGAAACTTATCCTCTACAGGAGAATCTTCGTTAGTATTTTGGATTCTAGACAAGAAATCAGCTACTGTATTTTGTTTCCCTAGTCTATCCAACACAGTGATATTGAATTCTTGTAAAAGTAAAAGCCATCTTGTAACTCTGCCATTAGTAACAGGTTTGTTCATGAGGTATCTAATGGCAGAATGATCAGTATGGACAAAAGTTTCGTACCCTGTTATATAATGTCTAAACTTGTTGATTGCATGAACAACAGCTAAGAACTCTTTCTCAGTCATAGTATAATTTAACTGAGTGGGAGTCAAATTTTTACTGGTGTAATAAATGGCATAAGGAACTAAATCCTTTTGACCCAACACAGCTCCTAGAGCTGTATCTAAAGCATCTGTAGAAATATGGAAAGGAAGTTTCCAATTTGGCCCTCTAAAAATGGGTGCTTTAGATATTCTAGTTTTTAAAGTTTCAAATGCAGATTGACAGTCAGGATCCCACTTGAATTCACAGTCTTTTGTGAGTAATTTAAAGAGAGGAGATGCTATTTTGGTGAAGTTTTCAATAAATCTTCTATAATACCCAGTAAATCCAAGAAAACTTCTAACATCTTTTTGACAATTTGGAATAGGCAACTTGGAGATGACTTCAACTTTTGATCTATCAACTTTAATCCCATCCCCTGAAATATGATGTCCTAAAACAATCCCTTCAGTAAACATCATAAAGCATTTCTCATGAATTAATGAAAGGTTTGTTTCTTTACATCTTATAAGGACTTTTTCCAAATTCTCTAATGCCTCTTCAAATGAATTACCATAAACTGTAAAATCATCCATATAAACCTCTACACAATCATGAATTAGGTCAGAAAAGATTCCTAGTACTGCCCTTTGAAATGTTGCGGGTGCATTACATAATCCAAAAGGAAGTACTCAGTAAGCAAAAGTTCCCCATGGACAGGCAAATATGGTCTTGTCCTGATCTTCAGGTGCTACCTGAATCTGATTGTAACCACTAAAACCATCCAAAAATGAGAAATACTTTTTGCCTGCTAAAGTATCTAATACCTGATCAATAAAGGGTAAAAGAAAGTGATCCTTCAAAGTTGCTTTGTTCAATTCCCTGTAATCAATGCAAACCCTCCATTTACCATTCTTTTTAGGTACTATAACCAAAGGAGAAACCCATCGGCTATCTGAAATTGGATAAATGAAGTTTACATTAAGTAACTTTTGGAGCTCTTCTTTCACTATCTCCCTAAGGTTTGGATTCATCCTTCTTTGAGGTTGTCTGATTGGTCTACTGTTTTCCTCAATGTAGATGTGATGAATGCAAGTCTTAGGATCAATACCTTTCATATCAGTATACTCTCATGCAAATGCAGTAGAATGCTTTTGCAAGATTTTGGTCAGCTCTTCCTGTTGTGATTTTTCCAAATTTTTATTGATATTCAATGTTTTTCCTGGAAAGATCTCAATGCCGAAACTTCCAAATTCTTCCATAGAGAAAAGAGGCATTTGTCTAGATGATAGATACTCAATCTCATAATCTAACTGAAATTGTGTTGGTCATATTCTGAAGATATTTGAAAGTTTTCTAATGTATTCAGAATTTGACTATCTTCACTGATCTCAGAAATAGTAAAGACAGGTTGTATAGTATCTTCATCATCAATGCATTCATTATCTCCTATTTTTGTAATTGCTTTTGCTGGAGGATACAGATTGAACTTCTTTGTCGAATTACCATCAAAAATGTACATATCCCCAGACCTACAACTGATAAAAACATCAGCTGTGGCTAGCCAAGGTCTTCCTAAGATGAGAGGATGTCCACCTAAATTACTCTTGGGGGTTAAAATCATGAAATCCACTGGATATTCCCAAGAGTCTAAGGAGACTGAAATGTCTTCTAATACACCATCTGGTTTAATAATTGAACGATCTGCAAGTTGTAATAAAGTAGGTGTAAAAAGAAGGTTAGGAAGTTTTAGCTGTTCCATAGTCTGTCTACTCATGATGTTGATAGCAGCCCCTAAATCAATCAAAGTATTTGGAATTTCTACCCCATTGATAGTTGTTTTGACAATTGGACTACCAGGGTCTACATACTTCTACATAGTAACTTTTCCCATCATGATATCTGCAATTTTTCCTACCAGGTGGATTTTTCTTGTATCTCTCGGTTTCCTTCCTGGTCTTTTAAGACTTAACTCCTTTATTGTCTTTGCTAGAATAAGAATTTCTTTAATGGCTTGTAACAAGGGAATCTTGATACAGACATTCTTCAATTCATCTAGAAATTCATAGTCAGGAAACAAGATTTGTTTTTTTCCACTCCTTTGTCGATTTGTAATCTTTCAGGAAAAGGAGGTGTGGATGAAGATGCAGGTTGCTCAACTATAGGAGTTGTGGGGGTTAACTCTTTTTCTTTTCCTTTTTGAGTGCTTGAGTTTTGAAGAGATGCTTCAGAACCCTTATTGGCTTCAAGAGAATCTTCCTCAGAAATGATTTGCTTTTGAACATCTATAGAAGTTTTATCTAGAACTCTACCTGATATGAGTTGTACATCATTGAGAGGAACAATCATATAGGCAGGAAATTGAAATTGTAGACCTTCCATCATGTAAGCATTTTGAGGGTTTTTATTATTGGGGTTTGGCAATGGCTGAGAAGGGAGTTTATGATTTTTGACTTTTGTTGAAGCAAGAGTTGAGAATTTGAATTCTGTTGAGAGGATTGTTGTTGTTTTGGAAATGGCAATGATAATTGTGGATTTTGATTTGGAAATTGTGGAACTTGCTGATTTTGAAAAGATGGAGGATATTGATAGAACTGAGCAAATCTCCCATAAGGATTTTGCATACCTTGCATCCATGATTGAAAAGGATTTTGAGGTTGGGACCAAGGTTGTTGCCAAGGATTCCAATTTGGTGGGGGTTGAAAATTCATAGAGTTGTTAAACCCTTGATTTTGTTGCCCCTGCCAAGGTCTCCTTGCAACAAAACAGAGAGACTCAATGGTACTTGGATCTTCCTGAAAGACAGCTTTGAGGCTAGGGATTGAAGGACAATCCTTGGTTTCATGATTCTCTAAACAGATTACACATGTTTCTACAACCTTTGCATCTAAGGGACATTCCCTTAGAGCATGTTTATTTCTATATTTCGGGCAAAAGATAGCTAAAGCTTCAAATTTTGCTTGCTGTTTATTATGGATTTTAAGAGTGTCTAGTTGCTCACTAAGACTTCCTAAGATATTAGTTTTGAATTCATCAAGCATGTTGCCAATTTCAGCCCTACTTACTGATCCAGTTGCAGATTTGTTTACTCTGAGGAGAGAAGGATCTCTAGGCCTTTTTTGAGTTTTAGATTTCCCCCGTGAGAGATGAACACATAGCTCTGCTATATCATGAAGTGGAAGTTGAGATATGTCTCCTTTTCCCATCATGTTCAAAATATCTATCCATTCATCTCTAATGGCTTTTAATAGAAGGGCTTTCAAAGTTTCCTCATCTAAGTTACTCATTTTTGCTCTTTTCAGGTTATATTGAAATCTTTCAAGTAAATCCTCCAAATTTTCATCTTCCTTTTGCACCATCTTGAATACCTCATCCTTGTGATTGGTGGGCATACAATAGTCCAGGTACCTATCCAAAAATGTTTGTTTCATATCATTCCAAGTACTAATGGATTGAGTGAGTAATCCCATGAACCATTTCAAGGCTGCCCCTTTCAATGTTGAAGGGAACAGTTTGAGTTTTTGAGCATCTTCCAGATAATCATAAGTTTGACATACGACCTCAAACTCAAATAGAAATGTTTCAGGGTCGTCATTTCTTAATCCATGAAAGTTTGGGAGGACGTATGGCGAAATGTTTTTCATTGTGGCTCGGGAGTCATCATCGACTATGGGAAATCCAAATGAATTGTTTCCATTCCTATTTCCTCCATTGTTACCTCTACCTCCTCTATTATTTCCTCCTCCACCTCTACCTTTACCTCTACCAAGTCCGGTTTCTCTTTCTTCTGCCGTGGTAGTTTCTTCAGAGACCTCAGAGTTCTCTGGTTGCTCTACCAAGGGTGAGTGAGGAGGAATTTCTCCTTCTTCCTCAGGTGATTCTATTTCTTCAATTACAATCTGTCTCCCTGTAGAAGGAAGGAAAGAATCTCCTTCTAATTCGGATTCAATAGATGGTGTGGGAGAGTCAACTATTGCCTCTTGAATTCCAGGAATCCTAGAGCTAAGAGTATGAGTTGGAGATGATGGAGGTGTCTCTTGCCTATTTCTTGAAGTAGATGGAGTTGTGAAAATCAAACTCTTGGCTCTAGCTAAAAACCTTCCCCTAGAATCTCTTGCTCTATGCATGTCATTTTTATTTTTCTTCAAGTCAGGGTAATAATTCTTTTTTCTGATCTTCTAGATCACTCTAGGTGCAAGAAGAGAACATACTCAAGAAACTATTAAACCAATAACTTTTTCTTTTATGATCCTCCAAATCACACTAAGTGCAACAGGAGAGCATACTTTGAGAGGTTATTAATTTTCCTTTCTTGAAATTTTCTTATTTTTATATTTTTTTAGAAATTGGCTACCTAATTTCACTTCCCCGGCAACGGCGCCAAAAATGTTTGGTCAATTTAGTGATGTCTAAATTGCAACTTTTAAATGTCAACCCGGGGCACGTAAGCTGATGAAGTGAGGTGTACTGTATGTACTTAGGCAACTATTTCTTGAGCTTTTGTCGTTTTTACTTTTTAGGTTTGTTTTTAAGTATATCTCTCCTAATGTGGTGTGACGAAATAAAGTGAGTGAAGTGTGTGAGATTGTGATGTGTTTCTCAAAACTCAAAATCAAGTGAGTGAAGTGTGTGAGATTGTGATGTGCTTTTTATAACTTAAAAGTACTTTACAAGAAAGCTTGAAATGAAATCAATGCTTAAAGGAAAGTAAAGGCATCAAATAAAAGACTATTGACATTGGCCCAGTGCCTCTGTTGCTACAAGGAAATGCAAATGAAATCTATGTCAAATAACAACTAAGCAATGTGAAACTAAAGTAAATCTATCTAAAAGAAAAGACTAGTCACAAATACTTTAACTCTTCTTAACCTCTTGCCTTTTAACTGAATGTATCATGTGATAAACAATTAAAAACAAGTCAAGCAATTGTGAGTTTCTGAACAACTAAACCAAGCTGCATTAAGTGATGTTTTGGTCCTCAATAAAGATATTAAGTTATAAAGAAGAGACCATCAATAGATAAACAACTTGATATCTACAAACAAAAAGCAAATATGCAAATTGACTAAATGATAATGATGAAATAAAGGCTGCAAAACAAAGAAGGTCAGCAACATAGACAAGATGATCACACATGTCACTAGTTATGAAAAAGAAAAGCATAAACTGTCCTGGGCACGCCTAAGAAACCTGCATAACACACTGATCAGTCATGAAAAAGAGCAGAAATGTAAACAAGCAGGAATTGAAATGTATGTACAGCTTTCTAAAACACAGGAATTAAAGGCATTATATACATGAAATAAGAAAACGAAATGCGAAAAACTAAAAACACTGTACAGGCCTTTAGTAAACAGGGGCCCTCTGCCTACTCCATCCGTTCAAAGATCAATCACACGCGTAAATGGAATAACAGTCTTCTTATGTATTATGCATAAAATAGGAAAATACAGTGGGAGTTCAAAAGTATATCACAGCAGCTAACAACTAACTTGTCCAGCGTTCAAAGACGCTCTATTTATAATTGCAGAAGGCGAACTAACTTAACGAAATCTAAGTAATTCGAACAGATGAATAGAAACACGTAGTCCTCCTACGTCCTCGGATCTAGGCAACGGTCATCGTGGGAATTCAATCCGTTGTTGGATTATGTTTCCCACTACCTTGATAACTGAGGACGATGCCACCTGTTCTTCACGTGCTCTAAAACAGAACACGCAGAGTCGTGCCACTGCCAATAACCTCTGTTTGACCGAAGTTGCCTCCTCGTTGACCACGGGCTTGGATGACTGGTTTGGATGATCTGGAGGAACACACACCATGTCCTTGGTTCCATGAACTTACCCATGTGGCTCTTCTTCCCGGAGGACACCTGGAACATAGCGTTTAATAAAACAGCTGCGGAATCCGGGGTTGGCTGCGGAAACCGGGATCAGCTGCGGAAACCCTGTGTAAACCCTGTATGAGCTGCGGAAACGCAGCACCTTGGACCAAAACTCTAAACCAAACACAGTCATTAACATAATTAGAAAACCATGTAAAAAGTCCTAAAATACAACGATTTGAGCAAATTGATGGAGGGAATGAGTGGCAAAATAGGGAAATGAATAGGAAAAAGAGGCTGGGAGGATGTGTAAAGAAGTGTAGGTTTGAGGCTCAACATAGATCTCACTAGTTTGTGACATTAACTCTCAACAATAGTTACAACCACATCATGGACAAACTCACAAAGCAGCGAGAACCTATAATTTCTACTATATTTCAATATGTTTTGAATGTATTCATGATATTTATTTTTTCAAAGAACAGTACTTTAATGGTGAAAACACCTTTGGACGTAATTAAACCTTGTGAGGTTAGCAAACCAATTTTCTAGGTTGCATCGCTTCTTGCCAAAACAAACAAGAGAAAAAACTATATTTTTCTCCAGATTCTACGACCAAAAACATGTCCATAAAGAGGTTGCAAAGGATATGTTTTGTTTCATTCTACATATAAAAAATAAATAAATAAATAAATCCCATGCTACAAGACCTTCTAAGTTGTTGAGAAATACAACATTGTTTTAGAACATTTCAGTGTGCTGCAGAATATTATAGGGTTGTTGGAAAATGTCACGAATTGCCTCAAAATATTTTGACATTGGTACAAAACATTTTAGCTTGCTGCAAAATGTTCTACTCTTGCAGCAGAACATTTTAGGTTGCTACCAACCATACAACCATCACAAAATCTTGACTGGAGTTCTAGTATTTTTCTTTTTGAATGTTTCAAATGTATCAAATATTAGTTAAAATTATTTAAAATAAATGCTAATGAAAAAAAACAAAAAACTAACGCACTCGGGTAAAAAAATTAAAATTTCAAAAAAAAACTAAAGAGAGATGAGCGAAGAAACCCTTGTAGCACAGAATTTGTATGAAATCCAGATTCTTGTTTGCCATGAGAATTTGTTTGAAACCCAGATTTATATTCTTTAAAAAATAATAGAAATAATCCCTCGCAAATATTTTCAATGTCCTTTTTGTTATTATGTGACCAATGACAGCCTTGGAAGGAATTTGTTATTATTTGACCAATCGTAGTTCGAGAAGGCCAAATGTTATTATTTAATTTCATGCATGTTGACATTACAAAAATGGATTAAGGATCTCTTTTTTGGAAAATCATTGTTGTTTCATTAAACTATGAGGATTTCTTTCTAATTCAACAATTTGAAATTTCATTCTAATATTTTCCAAATGTAGTGTTCGTGATCTATACCCGAACAAATTATACACGAGGTTTCAAACAAAAAATATTGTAAGTGTAGAATGTTATTTCTATCTTGCTTAAAAAAAACCAGAATTAAATTATATAAATGGGTTTCTAGTTTCCATGGGTTTTTAAAAATCTTTATTTACCATATATGGTGGGTCAAAAACTTCTTTGCAAACATTTTTCCTAAGATCACCTTCTCCTTTGTCCTCTAGACAATGAAAAATTGTGTTGTCATTCCAAAGACCAAATAATCTCGCTTCCTATCTATGCCTCCCATTGACACAACATTTCCTTGGGGCTTTTTTTGACAGCGTTTGTCAAGGTGATCCTTCTTTCTGTGGTATAGGGGTGGTCCTCTTCTTAGATTAGAACCACATCATCTGGTTGCGATATGCTCATGGTAGGGGCACCAACAACAAGGTTGATTTGTTGGGGCTATGGACAATCCTTGAACACCTATATGTAAAATGGTAATAAAAGAATATTTGGACAAATATGTTTTTGCTTTTAGTGAAAAAGAGTATCAAACAATGATTATTTTTATTGTGTAAGGGTTGATCACTAACAATCACGGAAAATAGTTTGATCACTAAAAATTCCCTTAGCTTTAGTAAGAGACGCGATCGCCTGTGGAGAAGACCTAGCTGCTGACCTCTGGTCGCAGGCCAGCCTCGGCCCCTTCGAATCCCAATCCTGTCTCACGCTCAAACAGAGCCCAACGCAACTGGAATATTGGAAAATTATGTCTATTTGAATTGGAAAGTTGGAGCAGTTGGGAGTAAGCCAACGCGGCCCCGCGGATTTCATGGAATCCAGCGGGGGCTCTGCCCCTCCTCTCAATCCTCCTCCTGAGATATCAGCATTCAAAGCATTAATAGCTGCAAGCCAGAAATGCCCACTCACGGAAAGCCAGCAGAAGTTCGTCAAGAAACTTGAATCGATCCCTACGGTTGCCCTCCCCGAAGAAGAAACATGCAAGGCAGCACTGAATCTAGCGGAAAGAGGATTAATAGGACAGTTCACGAGCCTCTGGCCTTCTCCAAAATCAGTAGAGAACTGGACCCAAAGAAACTGGTCCCCTGTGATTAATGACGGGGTCAAGAGTTATTTTGTGGGCAAAGGGTTTTTCGTATTTGTCTTTGAGAACTCGGAAGACAGAAGCCTCATCTTCATAAATGGCCCTTATTTCATGGGACCTCAAGGCTTGTATCTTAATAAATGGTCTCCTGACTTTGACCCCTCTCAGGATGTTCCCTCCGCTGTCCCAGTGTGGGTACGACCCCCCCACCTGCACCTGCACTGCTGGAATCAAAAAACCTTCCAGATTATTGGTAACGCGCTTGGAAAATACATAGACCAAGCAGCAAGGAAAGATCAGTACACATGCGCCCGAATCTGCGTAGAGGTTGACCTAGAAGAGGGTTTGCCTGAAGCAATAAAGCTCACTGTCGTTGGGTGGACTCATATCCAGGAACTGGATTACGAACAGCTCCCTTTCAAATGCAGACCCTGCCATGAGCACAGCCATTTTGCGAAGCACTGCAAGAAAAAAGTATAAGATCAAACAGACAAAGCAAAAGAGGACCAATGGACAGAAGTTCGAAAGACTACTCAAAAAAAAAAAGGAAATGGAAAAGGGCACACCTCCGGAGACCCAGGCAGCTCCAAGAGCAACCAAGAAACGGATGCAACCCCGAAAGATACAGAAAAAGAACAGATAGACAATCAAGAAATGGATGCAACTCTGAACGACAATGGAAAAGAACAGACTGTCATAACAGGTATGACACAAGAAAAAAGGGCAAATACAGATGATCCACCAATTAACCAAGAAGGGGGAGAAGCTATTCCGATAGATGTGCAAGGTAGCCCCTCCAATCCATCCTACGCAGAAGTAACAAGGAAAAAAGCATTAGATAGTGCGGGCTCTTCAAAGGATGAAGCTTCTGAACACCCCTCTAGGAGAGCAAGAAGGAAATCCCGCAAAGAAGTAAGGGAAGAGGAAGCTGAGAGACTCAAAGTTCAAGGCAGCCAGTCTACCATAGAAATGTCCATGGGAAGAAACACAAGACCAAGGCCTTCAAAGGGAGGCCCAACCCCCCTCCTCAAGTAAATCATGAAGCTCGTCTCTTGGAACTATAGAGGTTTGGGGAATCCCTCCAAAGCTGAAGCAGTCAAGGATCTCCTGAAAATAGAATCGGCAGACATACTCATGCTCCAAGAGACGAAAATAGAAGCCCGAGTGCTTCTAGATATTAGCAAGTCAAAGTGGAAGAAAAGTGCAGGCAAAGCAGTAAACTCAAGGGGCTCATCTGGAGGACTGGCAACTCTCTGGCCAGAAGAATCATTTTCACTCAAAAAAAGTCATGAAACTCAGCAATGGATATTCACGGAGCTCACACAATATTCAAGTAAGCTGTCTTTCTCCTTATTTAATCTGTATGTCCCTGTTTCTTACACCGGAAAGAGAGAATGTTGGACCTCTCTCTCAGCATTTTTAGACCAGCATACCCCAAGTAACATAATTCTAGCAGGTGATCTCAACATAGTTTTGAAAGCTAAAGAGAAAAGGGGCGGTACCAACAACAGAGACCCCATGCTGGCCTTCGTGGAAGAGCTAGCGCAGCAATGGGACCTCTCAGATTTTAAGCCCATTCGAGGACTTTATTCCTGGTCCAACAACAGATCTGGGCCCGAACATATATCAGCTCGTTTGGACCGATTCTTGGTTCAGGGATCTCTGATCATGGATAAAAAGATAATAAAATCAAAAATTTTACCCAAGCTAGCTTCTGATCACAAGCCGATTCAATTGCTCATTGAAGATGAGGAAGACCTAGGCCCTCTTCCATCCCGCTTCAGCCCTTTTTGGATAGAGAGAGAGGGTTTCTTTGAAACTGTTGAAGAAGCCTGGGCCAAGTCATTCTCAGGGTCTCCAAGCTATGTTTGGGAACAAAAATTAAAAGCCACCAAACAAGCGCTAAAGGAGTGGATAAGGAAACCAGCTCCTACGCCAACCAGCATAAGGAAAGAGGCAGTAAGCATATTGGAGACTTTACAAACGGAATTAGAGAACAAGGAGATCACAACAGAACAACTGGAACAAGAAGTCAAGGCTCAAGCTGCCACATATAGATCATTCAGAAAAGAGGAAGAATATTGGCGAATCAAATCAAGGAGTTTGTGGTTAAAGGCAGGGGATCGGAATACTTCCTTCTTTCATAGACAATATAGAGCCAGATTGAATAGGAATCACATCTATGAAATAAGGGTAGCAGAAGACCAAGTCAGCAAAGGTTTTGCTCAAGTCAAAGCTGCTGCAGACAACCATTTTCAAAATCTTTTCAGTGAAGGAGTGCAGGCTTCAGAGGAGGAAATTACAGAATTCCTATCCAATATCCCTCACCTAATCAGTCCAGAAGAAAACGCTGCTCTCACCAGAGAAGTAACAGAGGAGGAAATTATTAAAACTATATGGTCCATGGAATCAGATAAGGCGTCGGGCCCGGACGGATTTACGATACACTTCTACAAAGTTTGCTGGAATATCATCAAAAGAGACCTCCAAAAAATGATTACGGGGTTTATGAGAAAAGCCAAGATCGGTGGAGGAACCAACTCCACGTATTTAGCATTAATCCCAAAAGAATCTAACCCAGAAACATTTTCCAGATTCAGACCTATATCTCTGTGTAACGCATCCTATAAGATACTGGCAAAATTGCTAGCAAGCAGAATCAAGCCCTTGCTCAAGAAGCTGATCTCAGGACCTCAAGGGGGCTTTGTGGAGGGCAGACACATTCTTGACAATGTTATCCAAGTCCAGGAGACAATCCACACTAGCGTGAAGCGCAATGAGAAAGGTATGTTGATCAAACTAGACATGGCAAATGCGTTTGATAGAGTCAATCGCTCTTTTCTCATCAAGGCACTCCTCTCCTTTGGTTTTTCGCATCATTTTGTTCAGCTTATTAATGCTTGTATAAATAACCCCTGGATTGCCCCTCTGGTCAATGGACGCCCCTCTAACTTCTTCCAAGCCCGGAGAGGCATCAGGCAAGGATGCCCCCTCTCCCCCTTCCTGTACATTTTAATGGTAGATTCCCTCAGTAGAAGGCTCACAGCTGAAAGAATTCTTAGCACTCTTCCTAGACTCAAATCATCCACTGATGCAGTACCCCAGAACCATGCTCTCTTCGCCGATGACTCTCTTCTTCTCGGAGGCGCGTCCCCCAGAATCGCCAAAGGCTTTGATACAATCTTGAAAGGCTACTGCAGGGTTACAGGTGCCCTCATCAATGAAAAAAAGAGCGAAATTTATAGTTGGAACGCAGGGCAACAAGAGATCAACAATATCACGGCAATCATGGGATTTAGAGGGCATGCCAAATGGGATAGAATAAAATACCTTGGCCTTCCAATCATCCATGGTGCCAACAGGAGAACGCTCTGGACAGAAATAATATGCAAAATTAAATCCAAGATTGAAGCGATGGGAGGACATTGGCTAACCAAGGGAGGAAAAACTGTCCTTATAAAAACCCAGCTTTCAGCGTTCCCAATTTATCAGGCCGCCTACTTGCTGGCCCCCAGGAATGTCACAGAGCAGATATCAAAATTGTTGCGGGATTTCTTATAGCAAGGCGGGAGGGGAAATGAAAATAAAATGCATTTAGTGAGTTGGGATATGGTCAGACGGCCCACAGCCGAGGGGGGACTGCAAATACGAGATCCCTCACTCATAAACCTGGCGCTAGGCGGAAAAATACTATGGAAATTGGCCAGCAAACCAAATCATCAGACCAGCAATACGTTGATGTTAAAATACTCCAAAAATACCACATACAGAGGTCTGCAGTTCGATCCCTCCGATAATGGTACGCAGATATGGAAGCTTTGTATTAAAAGCAGCAAATTTTTTAATCAACATCTTTACAGAGTGCCTGGAAATGGCAAACGAACCAACATCTGGAATGATAGGATAATGGGGAACGACCCATTGGGAGAAAATGAAGCCATAACGGAAATCAGAGAGTGGCTGTTGCAGGCAGGTAAAACCAGACTTTATGACATCTCAAGCTGGGACAGCAAAGGTGAATGGGCCGGTTGGGATGTCAATGGTATCCCAGATTGGCTAATACCTCAAAAAAACCGACTCATCGATTTGCTGGAAGGATCCTCTCCCGAACACCGGCACATAAGAGATAGCTGGGCATGGGGAATGACTGGAAAATATACCACAGCAGCAGGATATAAAGCCCTCCAGATTCCAAGAGACAGCAGTCATACACCAACCTTCTGGAAAGCTGTCTGGGACAATCTATCTCTTCCCAAATTGAACTTCTTCTTCTGGACGTTGGTGCACAACAAACTTCTCACCGAAGATAACCTAGAGAAAAGGAATATTGCAGGACCTCACAGATGCGAGTTGTGCAGAAGCCACTCTGAAACTGCCCAGCACTTATTCTTGAAGTGCAAATTTGCCAAGGAAGTATGGGACTTTGCCCTCTCGGACCTGCAAATTCCAGCATTTCCCCAAAACACAGTAGCAGAGCTGTTTGCCTCATGGAATAACATCTACCCACATAGCATCCCCAGCAAATCATTTTGGAAAAAAAATTGGACAGCAATTCCAAAATTTGTCTGTTGGCAGATATGGTTGGCTCGTAATGACCAAATCTTCAATAAAAACAGAATCACGCCTCTTCAAGCTGCAGCCAAATCTAAAGCATTACTCTTGGAAGCAGCGCAGCAACAATTCCATAAAGATGACCCTTTGCTACTTCCTGAAGAAAGGAGATGGCTTCGGCCGCTTGAGCCTTCTCCCCGCAAGCCTCATCTTGTCCCTCAAATAGTCAATCCGAAGTGGAGAATAAGAGAAACTGAGGAAAGTTTCACAAATTGGTGGAAATCCAAAAATCTTACCACCATCTTTTTTGACGGAGCCTCCAAAGGAAATCCCGGGAACGCTGGAGCAGGAGGGGTCATTTACTCACCGGACAGCAACTCAAGAGACAACTTCTATTGAGGTCTAGGACAGAAATCTAATAACCAGGCAGAGATCTATGGCCTTCTCAAAGCGTGTCTAATAGCAAGAGAAAAGGGAGTAAAAGAGTTCCAAGCCTTTGGTGATTCAGAGATCCTAATCAAAAAACTAAATGCTGAAGTTCTTTTTGATAACGCCAGCCTTAACAAACTTCTGGGAAGAGTGAAAAGAATCATCCAAGAATTCACCTCCTACAAATTCTATCACATCCTTAGAAACCTGAATGGCGAAGCTGATCAAATGGTGAACAAAGGATGCCCGCTCAGGAAAGGGCGGATGTTTATCAACGACAAAAGTTTCCATCAAATTCCTTGACAAGTCTGTAACTCACAAGCAGAACAAGCTTGATGTTTTCTGTGTAATCGGGGCTACCTTGGCAAAGACCCCACCTCTTTTATTCAAATAAATAAAATCTCACAACCGTTTCAGTTAAAAAAAAAAAAAAAAAAAAAAAAAAAAAATCAAGGAAAATAACCCTTGTAAATTGAAGTCTCAAAAACTGAAGGAAGATGGTCTAAAATTATTTGAGTGGAACACGTATGATTCTTTTTTAGAAAAATAAAAGATTTGTTTTTTGGGGCTATATATATATATATATATATATATATATATATATGTATTATATTATATATATATATAATAATATACATGAAGGTGAAACTTTCAATTCACAATCTAATGAAAATTTGAACCTGTAAGAAGACAGGATACAAGTACTAAATAATTAATGCATTCATTTCTAACAATAATGTGACAAGTTCATTGTTTTGAAACACATGAAAATTTTTTTATTCATATTATTCGTAAAAAAAAAAAAAATATATATTATATATATAATATATATTATATATATATATATATATATAATTATATATATTATATTATTATTATTATTTTTTGATTTAAGTTGTAAATATTGTACAACTTATAATTCATTATTGCACTAGAAGGCATTCTCCAATCCACACTGGAAGAGATGTTGTAATGTTATGTTATCTAAACATTTTTTAGGATCAAATATCTCAAGGTGCAACCATTTTCTCAAGTTTTGCATTCAAAGATGTTTGCGTCTTGAGAGATTTTATCTCTCTTGTTATTTGATAGATCCGAGTTAAGATGGATCTATGTTGGTGGTAATAAGTGCAATAGTAGTATTAATTGCAAATATTTTCCAACATTAAATTTGATAAAATAATATTAATTGAGATGTCAACCAATAATAATTAAATTACATATATTATTAGTTGTAAATAACTACTAACAATTTTTATTTGAGATTGTAAATTCATTTTTAAAATTCTTTAATTTATATAGTATAATCCTATCTCGTCAAATAATTCTCAACTAATAAAAATAAATCTTATTTTCATGATAAAATTACATTCACTCTAATTAATTGTAATGTTCATTATATTAGTCTACCATTAAAAATACAACTTTAAACCAAAAAAAATAATAAATTTTTAATTAAAATCTTATTAACTATCAATTTATTTTTTCTTTTCATTTATATTAATATTCTCTATTTATTTTTTCTTTTCATTTATATTAATATTTCTCTTTTAATTTTTATAAATTAGTATCATTATTTTTATTTTAAAATAATATAATTTAAAAACATTTATAAGAAAGAGCTTTATTGCATATAAAACGAAGAAATCCATAACCTATTAAAATAATGAGTAAAATAGAAGCATTTCAATTCCTTCCTTCACTTTTATATTAAATCAATTTTATATTTAACCATGATTAAACACTTTTATATTAAATCAATTTAAAATAAAATAGAAGCATTTCAATTCCTTCCTTCACTTTTATATTAAATCAATTTTATATTTTACCAAAATTAAAAAGCATTTATATATATGAACTGTGCTTTATCACATATAAAACGAGGAGATCCATAACAGGTAAAATAAAAGCAATTCATATCTTCATATTATGATTAAATCAATTTTATATTTATCAATGATTTTATATATATATCGTGCTATTAGATGGATTATGCTCCCAACACCTCCCAAAAAAATAAAACTCCTCCGTCGTATTCATTAAAATGACCATGAAAAGAGCATTCCATTATCGTATTTATGAAAACAGCATTCCATTACAAGGCGTTCTACAATTTTTTTCTCACTAAACAATTAAGTATAATAAGAACATGTGACATAAAATCCAATTAATCAAGAAAGTTAGAAATCCACATGTCTGGTTCCAATTGATGCTCACTATGTATGGAGAATTTCGAAGCAAAAACTATAAGTATTTATAGTTTTAACGAATCTTTATATCAAGGAAACCCTAAAAGCTGTTGGAGATAATGTTCACATTCCATATTTAAGGAGTTGGTTTGTGATAGTTGAGAAATTCTCTCAACTTCTCTATCTAAATTAGGAATAAGTTGGATCTCAGAAACTCTATTTAATAGAGTGATCTGAATGTAATCTGGGTGTGTGAGTGTGTTTACACATGGACCAATTGTGCATAATATAATTGTGTTTCTGTAATTGTGTGTGATTTTAGCTGTTTTTATCATGGTATCAGAGTTGCTAGATCTGAACCTGTGTTTCCTCTGGCCTAGGCATAGCTTACATTGGCTCTCAGAGCAATTCTCTTAGAGCTGGATATTTCTGTGCGCAAATTAGACAAGCTGTGGGGAATGGGCCAATTGGGATAAAACTGTGGGAGGGAATTTTCAATTGAGTCTTGAGCCCCTCCGGATACACGATGTATAGAGTACAGTGCAGACACAGCGTTTTGACTTGGAGCATCACGTCTCTGCCTATGTAAATGGTGAGTAACTGAGACGGAGGAGGGCCTCGCTATCCACTTGCACAGGCCTAACGAATATGCAATCGCATTAAGCTCGGCGGAATGTATGGTTGTAACAGTACTTGAAGTTGGAACAGAACTCTGGATTTAGAACCAGAGATTTTAGTCACGTAGCAGTTATCCGGTTTGTCTTTATTGTTGTGGGCACAGCACCATTCTCTTCTCAACGCATTCGCCCACTGATTAATACCGCACAGCTGCATACTGGAGATGGGCGATGCCACGGCCGTATAGAAATTCTCTGATCAAGTAGCTCGCTAACCCGTGTTGTTGGCCATTCTGAACATCTTGTCACTCAACCAGAGGTTTCTGAAAGGAGCACCGCCTATTAATGGTGGCTGACATATAGCAGGGGCAGCTCCCATGGTGTTTGTACATCATTTGGAGACGGGCTGCTCGATTGTCTGGACGAAATCGACGAAGATCAGCTTCTGTTTGCAGTCGGTTCGAGTTTACAGGAGAAGAACCGATGTCTCTGCTGAATGTGAGGTTGGATGCTGCGGTATTAGAGACTCTCCCCATCTTTCTCTATAAATCACATAATTTCGCAAATGGGTTGGAGTGCGCAGTTTGCCTCTGCGAATTCGAGGAGAATGAGACAGGCCGGCTTCTGCCCAATTGCGGGCATAGCTTTCATGTTGAGTGTATTGATTTGTGGTTTCCTGAACTTATTAAACTTTTTTAAAAAATAACCAGCGGTTCAACTATGTGTCTGATGCCAGTGTTTAAAGATCAAGTAGCAGTAAGGCTCAATATGGATGGTTGTCCAGATAGTATGGCAGTTGCGAATCTAGGGAAGGATCCCTCATTAGTGGTAGACGTGGAAGTGGTTTCCTAATGAGGTTATGCGACAGATTGGGATGATGTCCAGTAATTGACTTCGGGAGATCCTTGATTCGGGAGTTGAGAAAGGAACTCGGGAATC
This sequence comes from Pinus taeda, assembly GCA_000404065.3. NCBI lineage: Eukaryota > Viridiplantae > Streptophyta > Pinopsida > Pinales > Pinaceae > Pinus > Pinus taeda. The sequence continues at coordinate 201,207 of APFE031009559.1, read as the reverse complement.
CAACTTGCCAACTACACCTTTCCGAGGGCTACGAGGCAACTTGATGGAGCATCTACTGACAAGCTTGATTATTTTGTTATTTTGATGTAATGTAATCATTAAGGGGGGATGTTGGAGTTAATGCTCACATTCCATATTTAAGGAGTTGGTTTGTGATGGTTGAGAAATTCTCTCAACCTCTTTATCTAAATTAGGAATAAGTTGGATCTCAGAAACTCTATTTAATAGAGTGATCTGAATGTAATCTAGGTGTGTGAGTGTGTTTACACATGCACCAATTGTGCATAATATAATTGTGTTTTTGTAATTGTGTGTGATTTTAGTTGTTTTTATCAAAAGCTTGATGTGGGAATATAACAATCAAAACTAAAAGTGCTCCATCGACAACATCATTGAGGAATATGGTTTACGAAGAATGCAAATTCATATGATGATAGATTCATTTTTATCTACAATATGCTACACTAGTGAAAGCATTCTTCATAGCATTAAATAGCACAATGTTAAAAAGCCTTCAAAGCAAATTACAATTAATTAACATGTTTACTGGGATTTATTTTCATAGATCTAGATTATATCGATAGCATATTAGTAGATCATCATGACCTCTCATAAAAATAAGAGTGACAATTGCATTATCGAACTTTGTGATTGTCTAGAGGACTTAGTTTAACAATTTTTTCTCCAAAGTTCAAATGACATTTATGTTCATGAAACTATCCATTATGTTGGGCTTCATACATAACTCTTGACATGGATGTTGACTCAGTCTAACAAATTTTTCTCCAGGGCTCAAATGACTTTTCTGTCCCTGAAATTATCTATTATGTTGGGCTTCACACATTTGGGAACTCTTGACATGGATGTTGAGAGAAAAACTTTTGGATTAGTTCTGTGCAGAACAATATGTGAAAAGATAAAATTATAAAAATAGTATTTAATTATGTTAATTTTAATGTGTTGATTAATGGATTTCCAGTATTGGTTTATTGTGATAGTTGGATCAATGGCACATCCGTCTGTATAATAGTGTGTTAATTGGAAATATGGGAAATATTGACAAACCAAATCTTTGGATCATGATTTTATACATTATATTTTTTATTTTTTTAATTATTAAAAACTTATAAAAATATATAAATATCCTTTTAAATTAGTTTATTTCTCAATCCCTCTCCTCTAGGAGAATGAATATCTAGAGCTATACATTAACAATTTGTAATCATTACATCTTATATTTTGATTTTTTTAATTATATTTGGTTTTAACAAAATGGTTATCTTTTATATTATAAGAGTTGGTTTTCATGGCTAAAACCATTTACAACCTTCAATTACCGTGGCTGCTTCAACATTCCAATACAGCGATAGCAAACATTCCAATACAGTCATAGCAAAAAAAATCGCCTCACCTCCCATAAACTTTTACAAAATTGACCCAAAAAAGAGTTCAAATTTACAATACATATATTTAACTATGTTGGAAATTGACAACTAATTATGTAAATTTGGGTCAAATGTATTAGTTATTAACAAGTTAGTTTTATACCGAAACATCGGTTATGTAACCGAGGATGCTCATATAAAACTGATAAATGCCCGAACTATTGTAAGGAGAATCATTTATTGATTGAATAGAGATTCCAATCCCTTGCCTCGTGGACGTTTCCTTGATACTCTGTGATACTCTGTCAAGGTTTCACCACGTAAATCCTAAGTTATTACTTGTATGGTTATGTTCAATTATATTCCTTTTCTTGGTTAATTTATCACTGTAAATGTCTTCTTTCTTGATCAGTAACTTATCTAACTACAAATGGTATCATAGCCATAGGGATGCACTGTGTGTGTATTGGTTGTCGCTGCAGAAGCTTGAATCCCTTTCTTGTCCATTATGGGAGTTTTGAGAAAGGAAGAGATAAGATGAAGCAACTTAGGATCATCAACGACATTCCCGATATACTCTAACAATCGAGCGCGAGGAATTACATCAAAGCAACTAACGACATCCGCATTCATGCAATAGTGGATGTCTTTCCAACCCAATACGACCCAATAACACGACATGGTCCCTCTTTCCTTTCTAAACCCGTGGGAACAATCAACGTGTGTATTGGTTGGATCAAGTGTTTGGAAAACTTCCACCATCGTGGGTGAAGAGAAAGAGCTCGCTCATTTGTTGAACAGGCACTTGTTGTTGCTGTCGAGAAAGGAAGGCAGAGAGAAGTTTGACGCCATTCCTGGAGGTGCACTTGCTACTGCCGCCGAGAAAGGAAGGCGGAGAGAAGTTTGATGCCATTCCTCGAGGTGCACTTGCTGCTGCTACTGAGAAAGGAAGGCGGAGAGAAGTTTGACGCCATTCCTGGAGGTGCACTTGTTGCTGCTGCCGAGAAAGGAAGGCAGAGAGAAGTTTGACGCCATTCCTGGAGGTGCACTTGCTGCTGCTGCCGAGAAAGGAACGCAGAGAGAAGTTTGACACCATTCCTAGAGGTGCACTCGCTGCTGCTACCGAGAAAGGAAGGCGGAGAGAAGTTTGACGCCATTCCTAAAGGTAGGGAACCTGCCGCTGGAGGAGAATCAAATTGCTGAAAAAAATTGTCGTTTATGAAGAGAGAGCCGTCAAGGAGGCCGTTGCGGGTTATGCTGCCTGAGCCACCTGAGTTTGCGTGTTGCCTCTACTGTCTAGAGTCTGCGCGCTGCCTGAGCCACATGCGTTCTGCGTGCTGCCTGAGCCACTTGCGTTCTGTGTGCTGCCTAAGGCGTCACTGCGTGGTCGACCTACGTGCTAGTCCTACGTTGACTGGCGAGGAACCTGCCTATTGCAAACCCCTCCCTGCATGTGGCTTCTCTCTGCATGATCGAGGAGCTGTGTGTAACCAACGCCTGTACCAAAATCGCTCCCTGCTAAGAAGGTCACCTGCGTGTGAAGGGAACATCGTTTCTGCATAAAGACTTTTGCCGCTGCAGCCATTCGAGAAGAACGTTTTGCCTCTGTGGAAAATCCGGGATTTTTTTTTAAATAATTTGAAAGAAATTTTTCCAAGAAGTTTTTTCAAAAAGAAAAACAAAGGGCTTTTCATTAAAATTTGAAGAAAAGAAAAACAAAGGGTTTTTTCATTAATTTGAAGGAAAGAAAAACAAGTTTTTTTTTCAAAATCTATTGAAGGGTTTTCTCTGTTTGAAAAAAAGGGGAATTTTTTTTTAATAACATAATCCAAAAAGTTTTTGAAGAAAGGGAAACCAAAAATAAACCCTAGTTGAAACACTGAAACCCTAGGAGGAAAGAAATGGCCAAGATGTCGAATGCAAAGTTCAAGGTGGAGAAATTCACGGCAAAAGCAACTTCGCTCTTTGGACACTGAAAGTTAGGGATTTGTTGGTGCAACAAGGGTTGCACAAGGCATTGGACAGGGCAAATGAGAACACTGCAAGCATGACTGATTCGGATTGGGAGGACTTGGATGTCCGAGCTCTCAGTACCATCAGGTTATGCCTGACAGAGGAAATTCTCTTCAACATTGTTGAAGAAAGTACAGCTTTAGGGTTATGGGAAAAACTTGAAAAACTATATATGACAAAGTCGTTAACCAATAGAATTTATTTGAAAAAACCATTGTACAATGTTCAAATGAAGGAAGGTTCAAAAATTGCAGAACATTTGAATTTTTTAATACACTTATATGCCAATTAACAGATATGGAAGTTAAAATTCAGGGAGAAGACAAAGCTATAACCTTGTTGTGTTTTCTCCCTGAATCATGGGATCACTTTGTAACTTCAATCAGTTTGAGCACCGCTGATTCTTTGAGATTTGAATCAGTTGTGTGAGCTCTCTTGTCTGAAGAAGTACTAAGAAAATCTAGTATTGAAATAGCTACATCAGAAGCCATGATAGCTAGAGGACGGTCAAAGGAAGAGGAGAAAAAACAAGGGAGTCTTCCAAATCTAAATCGAAGGGAAAAGGGAAAGAAGTGTATGGCAAAATGTTGGCACTGCAATAAAATTGGGCACCTGAAAATAAATATAAAAAAAAAAATAAATAAATAAATAAATAAAATAAAATAAAATAAAATAATAATAATAATAATAATAATAAAAATTGCTGGAAACGAAAAGAATCTGATAACCCGAAGAGGGAAGCAAATCAGGTTGATTCAGGTATGATAGACGAAGTTTTATCTATTGAAGAGTTATGTATGAGAGATGAAACTTCACCTTTATGTAATGTCTCTCACGGTTTTGAAAGCTCACTGTTAGACTCTGGTGCTTCTCATCACATGCGTCCACACGAAAATTGGTTTACTTCATATGAAAATGTAAATGGTAATTCTATGTTTATGGGTAATAATGTATCATGTCACACTGTTGGGATGGGAAATATCACGATTGAAATGCATGATAACACAATTAGAACATTAACTAGTGTTAGACATGTACCTGATTCGAAGAAAATTTTGATTTCTTTGTAAGTGTTGGATTCGAGTGGTTAAGTTTACATGTCATAATGGAGCGCTGAAAGTCTTTAAAGGCGCCCTAGTTGTTATGAAAGCAAAAAAGGTCGAAAATCTTTATAGACAAAAAGAAAGTACTCAGGTCAGTGAAGCAGCAATTGTGTCAGAAAAAAGAAGAAGATGGTACTCGCCTATGGCATCAACGATTGGGTCACATTGATGAAACGTAAATCACTCCCTGATTTGAAATCCTTGAAGTTGGATTTCTGTAAACATTGTGTTTATGGAAAACAGTGTAAACAGAGATTTAAAACTGGAAATCACAATAGTAAAGATATTTTAGACTACATTCATTCAAATCTGTGGGGACCATCTCCTGTTGTATCATATGGAGGTGCTCTATATTTTTTAACATTTATTGATGATTTCTCACGTAGAGTTTGGATCTTTATGCTAAAAAAGAAAGTTGATGTATTCAATGTCTTTTAAACAATTTAAAGCAAGGGTAGAGAAAAGAACAGGGAAATCAATTAAATGTTTAAGAACTGGCAATGGTGGTGAATTCACTTCAATAGAATTTGAACAATACTATAAGTGTGAAGGAATTGTTAGACACAAAACTATTGTTTATACTCCTCAGCGAAATGGTGTTGTTGAACGTATGAATCGAACTCTTATGGAAAGAGCCAGAGGCATGATCAGCAATGCTAACTTGCAAAAGGAGATGGGCAGAAGTTGCTTGTTATTTAGTTAACAAATCACCTTCAATAGCAATTAATTGTAAAATTCCTGAAGAGGTTTGGACAGATCAGTGTTGTGATTATACATATTTAAGGATATTTGGTTGTGATGCTTATTCTCTTATTCCTAAAAATCAGCGTTCAAAATTAGATCCAAAATCAAAATATTATGTCTTTGTTGGGTATGACTATGCAGTGAAAGGATACAGGTTGTGGGATCCTACATTGCGGAAGATATTCATTAGTAGAGATGTAACATTTGATGAATCTTCATTTTTAAAATCAAATGTTGAAAGAATGGAACAAGAACAGGGATCGCCAAATCAACAAACAGTGGGAGGCTAGACTTGTCGATGACAGTGAAAAGGAAGAAAAGACTTTTAGAGAAAAAGTTGTTGAAGATACAAAGGAAGTTGTTGAAGTTTCTGAACCAGTTCAGCGACCAGTCACTTTAAGAACAAAGGAAAAAAACTCCCAAAAGGTATGAAGATTCTGCTTCATCTTTTGCTTTGATCACTGAAGATGGGGAACCTTCTTGTTATCAAGAAGCAGTAGATGATACAAATAGCGAAAAGTGGAAAATGACTATGGAAGAAGAAATGGATTCCTTAGCCAAGAACAATCCCTGGGATCTTGTAGAACTCCCTAAAGGAAGAAGTATTGTTGGATGCAAATGGGTCTTCAAACTGAACGAAAAGTTGATGGAAGTATCGAAAGGTATAAGACTAGTAGCAAAAAAGTATTCTCAGGTTGAAGGTATCGACTTTCATGAGATTTTTTCACCAGTTGTAAAACTTGTTTCTATTCGCACTGTGTTGGCACTCACTGCATTACTTACCCTTGAGTTAGAGAACAATTAGATGTTAAAACAACTTTTCTACATGACGATTTGAATGAAGAGTTATATATGGAACAACCAGAAAGTTTTGTACAAGGTCGTAGCAGAAGATTAGTTTGCAAGCTCAGGAAATCATTGTATCTGCTGAGACAGTGTTCCAGACAATGGTACAAGAAGTTTGACTCCTTCATGGTGAGCCACAACTTTATTAGAAGTGAGTATGATCATTGTGTATACTTCAAAAGTTTCAATGGCATATTCATTCTCTTAGCTTTGTATGTTGACGATATGCTTATTGCAAGCAAAAGCATGGAAGAGATCAACAAGTTAAAAGCTCAGCTCTCTAGGACATTTGATATGAAGGATCTTGGCGCAGCGAAACATATCTTGGGCATGGAGATACACAGAGACAAGAAAAATGGTAAGCTTTGGTTATCACAGCAAAAGTATTTGAAGAAAGTACTTGAAAAGCTCTGTATGAACAATGTGAAACCTGTTAATGTTCCATTAGCTTACCATTTTAAGCTTTCTTCGGTTTTGAGTCCTAGAACTGATGAAGAAAAGCAGTATATCTCTCATGTAGCATATGCAAATGTTGTAGGCAACTTAATGCATGCGATGGTATCTACAAGACTTGACATTTCACATGCAGTTGGAGTTGTCAGCATGTTCATGGCAAATCCAGGTGAAGAACATTGGCGAGCAGTGAAATGGGTGCTTCAATATCTAAGAGGCACAAGTGACTATTGCATCATCTTTAATGGTAGTGAAGGATCAGTCTACAGATATGCAGATGCTAATTATGCAGGTGATTTGGATAAAAAAAGATCTACTACGGGTTATGTCTTTACTCTTGCAGGTGGAGCAATTGGTTGGATGTCAAAGCTTCAAGAAGCAGTTGCATTGTCCACCACCAAAGCAAAATATATCGCTGCTTTAGATGCTAGTAAATAAGCAATCTAGTTAAAAGGTTTACTTGATGAGATTGGAAGCACGCAGGAGAAAGTGAACGTACTTTGTGACAGTCAAAGTGTTATTCATTTGGCTACAAATCTTGCTTATCATAACAGAACCAAGCACATTGATGTAAGGTATCATTTTCTAAGACATGTGATCGATGGCAGAGAAGTAGCTCTTCAAAAGGTCCATACACGAGAGAATTGTTCAGACATATTCACAAAACTAGTTATAGTAGAGAAGTTGCGATGGTGTTTAGCTTCTCTTGGCTTGCAGAAAAGATGATGAATGGGCATGGGCAAGGGATTAGGAAAATTGTTGTCAATGTGGAGTTTGTTAGAAATTGACAACTAATTATGTAAATTTTGGGTAAAATGTATTAATTATTAACAAGTTAGTTTTATACTGAAACATAATCGACATCGGTTATGTAACTAATGAGGCTCATATAAAACTAATGAATGCTCGAACTATTGTAAGGAGAATCATTTATTGATTGAATAGAGATTCCAATCCCTTGCCCCGTGGATGTTTCCTTGACACTCTGTCAAGGTTTTACCACGTAAATCCTAAGTTATTACTTGTATGGTTATGTTCAGTTACATTCCCTTTCTTGGTTAATTTATCACTGTAGATGCCTTCTTTCTTGATCAGGGACTTATATAACTACAAACTACGATATCCTGGGGGGAACTTCAATGTTGTTCCCTGTTGCTTCATGCCTGCCACGCAACCAACCTTCACCATGTGATGCTCCCTCAACACTGGCCTTATGCATGTCCAAATTCGTATCAATGAACCCTGCAAGTCATCATCCTCGACATTCCTAATGATTTCACAAGACTGAGTCTTCAATAACAGCAACTTCGCCTCCAAACCAGCAAACTTTCTATACACTCAAGCTTGTAACCATTCGAATTTGTGGTCCCATCAACATTTTAAACAGTCTCTCCATCATTTTTTGCCAATTCCCCTTGTAGACCTTGGCCCTCGACTTCTATAGCAATTGACCAGTTATTGAACCACCAGCTTGAATGCAAAGGGTGAGGAGTTGAGGCGAAAGCCCGAGAAGCCCACCTATTTAACGTTGTTTGCACTCTCCAACGATGAAAAACCCCAAGAAAAGTCATTAACTCCAGCCTCAAACGAGAATTCCAATCATCCTCCATAGCCACATAGAATAGACGCGTAGAGGAATTTCTCCAGGGCATTAATATTCATGGCTTTCAAGGGATTCAAAAGGAACCTCAACATAAAGTGAAGGCTCTGATTCTCATTAATGTATGACCTTCCTCTTGACCAATTGTACCAGTTGTTATCTCCTCCGTGTAGGGAATGTAACATGGAGCGTTCACTCCAACCACGCGAAAGACCATTCAAGAGGACATTGCCGGGGAAGTTAAAATCCACTTGGAATTTCTCATTTAATTCCTTTGTTTTTATTTCCACTGGCTTCATTCAAAGCAACCACCAAAATTGATGCATCAACTCCATTCTGAGTTCACAAAATTGGGACCATTACCGTTACTCCATCCTATGTCTTAATAATTCCTTGCTCAAGCTATGAGCCTAGTTTAGCAAACTTATCTGCCTCACCATTTAAATGTCTCAATGTATGCTAAGAGAAAATTTCTTCAAATTTTAAGCATTGCAGGCAGATCTTATGGACCAATGAGGGTAGGGTAGATTTGTTACCTAGTATCACTTTGGTGATCTGTCTAATAATAACCATCGAGTCTCCCAAAACCTTAATTTTATTTATCCACTTGCTTATGGCGATGTCCAATCTTTTCTATTGTGCCCAAAATACAGTTTCATTGTTTGTTGTTATTCCTAGACCCCGAGCGAAGCTATAAACCAATTGTTCTTCGAGTCAATATATTACCACTCTCACACCCACCCCAAAATATCGAAAAACTTCACATCTTACTATAGAACACTTGAATATCCAGATGTATACACTAACAATTTGTAAACAATTATAGTTTTTGACAACAGTGATATGAGATGTATTACATCTCAAACATAATTATAGTTTTTTTTTTACAACAATGATATATGATCACATCTCAAACATTGATTCCTTATGAAGAAATTGTGAAACACTAGTCGACATTTACAAAATGTTATTCACATTTGTTATTTACTCAAATTGCATTTTTTTATCACATAATGACAATTAAAATATGTTAGTTATTTTAAGAGTAAAATAAAAAATCTTCAATTTTAAGCGGGTTATTTTTGGTTTTAAGTGAATATATTTAATAGAACTATATTTTATTAATCAAGGTCACGTCAAATCTGGATTGAATCATAAACTAAAAAGAGTACTATTAAATTATAGGTATTGCAAGGGCAAGTGATCATACAGAAGGGAAAATATGGAAAGAGTATTTGATGGGAGCTAAGGTACTACTACCCAAAACGAGGCAAACATCTGCTAAAGGAGAATGAATGAAATGCGTAACAATATTTAGAAAGTCCTCAACCATCATAAGGCCCCTCCAACCGATTACTCAATCTTTATTTATCTAATCCAGTTTTAAAAACATTAGAATTGACCAAACATTTTGAAGCAATCTTCAGTTCTTCCGTGAAATTATTAGCATTAAGTTCAAACGGATCCACGCACAGGTCTCCGATCCAGCAAGTTCAAAAGGACAATGGGTTATCACCTTTATTTCACTTTTATTTCCCTGCGAAGGATATTTTTGGATTGCAAGTTTTACCCTTCCCTGCTTCTGGATTGTGTTTCAAACCCGAAGGCTTTCTATGGTCGTCATTTCATATCACAGGGATTGTAGTGGGGGATAGGGTTACAGTTTTATCAGGTGTTGGTCCTTAGATCAGTAGGCCTTTCAGAACGAGATTTTCCTTGCATTGTAACAATGATGGCTCAATGCCAAAATAATCATAGCATGTCGTGTGGCTTGGTGAATTCCACTCTTTAATGGAGTCATTGGCATCAGGCATGGGAAGAAAAATTGATGGTGGAAATCCAAGGGCAACACTAGTGCAGTTTTGATATCACTGCTCAACCGCCGACAATGCAAAAGCCTGGAACGAAAGTTTAAGGGATTCATGCAAATATAGAGATGCAAAATCTAGAATTCAGGACCTTTAATTGGGATCAACAGTGCCACCAGTAGCTTGTATTGCTGGTTTTCTTAACCTGCCACAGGAGGTTATCCGATGCCCCACTCCTCTACCTGAGGAACATCTGGTTCAAAGGAGGGCAGTCCAGGGGTTCAGTGCTCTCCCAATTTGACACTGGATATCACTGCAGAAGGAACCTGCCTTGCAATGCAATAAAAAATAGACACGTTATGTACAAGGAGACCCAGATGACAAAAGACGCCCTCCATGAGCCAAAGTTCAAAGTTTTCTGTCTAAAATGTTGTCTAATAGTTTTGTTGGATAGACAGCCATAAGGTTTTCTGGAACAAGCACAAAGTCACTTTTGCTTATTATGTACTACAGGCCTCACAGTTTGTATTAGAAGGCTATCTGGTTCAGCCGTGGCTTCTTTCTAAAACAATAATGACCATCAAAAAAAATATCAAGAAATTAAAAGGAGAAAAACCAGGATTGAAGAGAGGCAGAATTTACCTTATAATTGTGGCGATATATATTTAAATCACATTTCACTTCATCTGGCAGTTGATTGCTTTATAATTAACCCAATATGGCAATATGCCTTCTATTTCTCTTTCTGATATTGCAGCACTCAAGTTTCACACACTACAACCACTGTAAAATGATAAAAACTTGTTCTATAGTGATTTGGCGACATTTTGGCCAATGAAATGGTTTCGAAGCCTCTAATCTATCTCTCGACTTCCAACCATGCTAAATATAATAATGCTTGACCGAGACTCTTTACCACTGATTTATGGCCATGAGCTTTCTTCGCTCATAGGTGATAAGACCTCATCACTCGAGAATCTACTGCTCTGTGCTCATCACAATAAGTGATGGGGTTCACATAAAAATGAATGATATAACGATAATCGTCTTGTAAGACCAATAGTGAAGAATTTAGTACGTTATGGATTGGTGGCATTGTTTCTTGAAATATTTCCTTTTTGTATGCATTTCAAATTCTTAAGCAACATTACCAAAACATATGCTACACAACTGAGACAGCGGAGTTGCCGCCATGACACAATCACTTGCCTCATTGCCACATGATGCTTGTAACGATTTAATTGCAGTAAAAAATGACTTCTGATTACTCGTCTCCATTTGACAGAAAATGCCATCCACATTCGTTACTTGTTTAATACTAGCCCGCTGCATCTTTTCATTTTCAAGGATCTAAAAGAGACCATGGAAAGCAAGCTATGTTATAGGATGATGCTAATGTGCTAGTTGCCACCAGCTGCAACTTGGCTTCCGCCTTCTTTATATGCGCTGTGGACGTAATGCCACATCCACCAGTAGATTATGTTTACTAATTTTGCCAAATGCCACAATGCTACGTCTAGATCAACTAGATGTCTGAATAGCTTCCTCGTAGTAAGCAACTAATTAGATTTCCTTGAACAAAAGTTCCGGCATCCAATGATTGCCTAATTTTATCGTTCCTGGAATTTCCATATCGAAAAAATAGTTTGACAAAATTAATGCAGATTTCTCAAGTGTTTAAGCCAGTGATTGCAGTTACCAGTTCATATACACTTTTTATTGAGTTATACACTGCCATTATGATAAGCATTGATTTTTACCCTATGTTGCATGGGTGCATCTGGTGTCAAAATTTCCATGAAACTCTTCAACTGCTTAAATGAAGCACTGAACACTGAAACCTAGTTAACTTTCACCAAGATAAAGAGCCTCTTGACAACTTATAAGCAGCAGAATAAAAACACATCACACAAATTGACACGCTTCTTTTTCTCAAGACACCCAACAGGGAAAACCTGCTTGCTTGTGTTTAAATTCCGGTGCTACGAAATTATTCTGCAGCTCAGAAAATTTCGCTACGAAATTTTCTTGCAGCGACTTGAAATTATTCTTTTAACTGTAACTTAATCAACACTGAACAGTTTGTTCGCCCATACAAATAACGAATAATTCACTACTGCAAACTTCACAAATAAAACTGCAAAAGAAAAATAGCACTAGAAAATCTTGCACACACAAAATTTACACAATTGTCCCCGGAAAAACCTAACTTGAGTAAACCAGTGCAACAATTGAGAGTTTTTATTATTAAGCAGCAGCGAATTTATCCGAGTACAATTTGGATGTCGAATACTAGCAATCCTACAGAGAAAATACTACATCTAAAGGGAAATTACCCTCACTCCAAGCAATTTCGGCACTCAACTGCCACTGAAAATCAAATCATCCAAATGGGCTTGGGCAGGCTCTTCATCAAACTGAGGCTGTCTGCCACACGTGCTGCCCATATCGTCTGCTAATCAAGTCATTCCACCTGCTGCTGGCTGGGAAAACACTTCTCCGGCACTATGGTACCTCTGCCTGACCTTTGGAACTGAAGACATCTTCCCTTCTTAGCGAATCGAATTGCTTTCTACGGCTTATGAGCTAGGACTACGCAGCCTCCTGGAGAAACCTTGGCCTCTCTGCAAATGTACTCACTGGATCTAGAAAACTTCCTCTAGCCTCACTATCTGTGCCCCTCGCTGTCTTTGCTTTCCTATTGAAGCTCGAACTCTTCGAGCCACTGACTGCCGCTCTTTAGAAAATCAAATTCTCCAAGTGTCTGAAGTGTATTCTCCAAGTGTCCATCAACAACTTCTTATAATCCTTTGTTGGGGCTCCAACGGCCAAGATTAAAACTTAATCAAGAGCTAGGGATCGTATCAAAGTCGATAAGCGTGAGTTTCTAGAGAATTCTTACCTTGACTTAAATAATTCTCAATAATTAACAAATTTTGCTAAGTTTAGACTTAGGAAACATTAAAAAATAGGTTAATAATCTAATTAAGCCATCTCTAGTTGGAATTTCCATAGACGATTTCTGGGTTATGGAGATCTAATGTATTCTAGTCTCTCCACCAAGTTTCGTGACTAGAACACATCCAATGCAATAAACACTAACAGCTTGATGTGGCAATTTTATTGATTGTCTTAGAGCAATTGAATCTATTACAGAGCAAATTGTCTCACTTGAGAAAGTGTTCTACTTCTCACACAAATCTCAACTAATACAATTCTATCTTGGTTTGCCTTGATCACTACTTTAATATCAGTTCCTGCATACCATTGATCCTCTGCTGCCTCCTTGACTTGCTTCAATTATGTTCCTCCTTCCTTGTGCACTTGGCCTCCTTATTATATGTGTTGATCTCCTATTCCCTAGCGCTTCTGGCCATATTTCTTAGCACACTTAAGCTCCTATTTTTTAGGAACCCATCTCCACACAACCAATTCTCCTAAATTCTAGCGCACTTATCCCTCCTATTCTTTAGGACACAATTACTACACTCCACAATCAAGGCTCTCTCACACTAACTCATGAACTGTCTTGTCACAAACCTTTATGCACAAAACAATTGAATTTCCTTGTGCCTTCGTCCTCCTCTTATAGGCCCAATTCGAACACGCAAGGAGACCCAATCCAAATTTAGAACTCGAATTTTGATTGAGAACTAACTGATAGTTCTTCTTGTCCTTGCTCAAATCAATGCTTGGAGTTAACTAAGCATTCTTCAAGTCCTTACTCCAATCAACACTCGAAGTATTAACTCGTACTCTCTCCAATTGACACTAGAGACTAACTCGCTCTAACTAAACTTATAACTACCACCTTGTTCTATAGTCAAACTGATGAAGACTTCCACTTAACTAAAGCTCCAACTCTATGCATGCTAACTTGACTATTATTCCATTAAACTGGAAATAACTCATCCTAATTGAAGTCTAGCTCATGAGCTCGCACTCACTGAGAGAAGGAAAAAGTGAGGTCTTCACTGGCTAAGGCATAATCCAAAAGACCTTGCTTGTTACATTTTCAACACTCCCTCTTAGTGAGGAAGGTACCTCTGGAAGAACCTCTTCCACTTGGATTTGTCTTAAACACTACCACGTTATCTACTGTTGCAACTGCTCCCTCCAAACTAGAAAACTTCCATGCTTTTTCTTGCAGAATCTAACATGAATCCATGTTCTTCCCAACCATGCTCCTATGATTTAAGTCTATCACCTTAATCACAAATGCCACTAGTAATGGGAGATCCAACCCTCTTGGTCCCCCTAAACAACTCGTCTGCCCACTTGGCTTGAACTCTCCCTATATTGGGTATCACTAACTCAGTGGTTGCCTCCACTCGCCCTAGGCTCTACTTGTTAGACCCCTATACTAATAGTGTAACCCCTTATTGTTATTAATGTTATGAAACCAGCTCAAGAAAAGATAGAGAAGATAGATCAACGACTTAGAATTCAGCCTCTTCGAGGGGGCAACCTCCTTTACATTACATAAATGAACAATTCTTGGATGATACAAATGAAAAGACCTCCTTTCTATATATAGGAGTCTAAGGGGTCATAACATAACCAGAGCCGACATAACAATAATAATGTAAGGGCACAATAATAATAATAGTGGGCTTCTATGGGGCACAATAGTAACAATATGGGCACTACATGGGTACATCAATATAATAAGTGGGTTGTACTAATAACAAGAAGGGGGTACACTAGTAGTATAGGGGCCTAACACTACTCCTCATCATCCTGCTGGTCTGCCCAACTGCCAACTAGCCAAGACTCAAACTGAGATACTAGCTAAGGTTCCTTGAGTAGCTTCTTCTCAACTACTCTAACCTGCTCTTGCTCTAAGCACACCCTCAGAGCTCTACTCTTCCCAAACATCACTTCTTCATTATGTGCACTTCCTACCTTGTTGCTCAAGGTTGCGCCTATCTCTATTTGGAACTTGTAGAGATTCTTCATCCTACAAACTATCTGCTTCCCACATCTAGAAGCTAGGTGCTTGAGGTAAGCCTTACCTCTGTTGAATATGACATCATAACCCTTCTCCTCAAGAGGAGTTACTAAAACAAGATTCTGCTTCAGGCATGGAACATAGAGGACATCTCTGGGATGAAGAGGATTACTTCATTCCCTCTAAAAATTGAGGGTACCAACTCCCCTAGTTGCATACTTGCCATCATCTCCTAGCTTAATCTGAAACTGCATGTCCTTCTTCTTCAAGTAGCTGAAATACTTCTTGTTCTCAGTCATGTGGAAGGATGCTCCTGAATCAATATACCACGCACTCTTTGTCTATTGAGTTTGCCATGCAAGCTATCAATGAGAATTTTTTCTCGAAGTGGGCAAAAAATGCATCTACCTCTATTGATGCAACCACATGATCCTTACTGGACTCCTTCCGATTAGGGCACTTAGTGGCATGTTGCCAAACTCATGGCAATGGAAGCACTTGATCTTCCTCAGATCCTTCTTCTTCTTGCCCTTCTAACTAGACTCAATCTCTCCTTGGTCCTTCTTGCCCTTGGCTCTACCTTTGATTGTCAGGGCAAAGTTCTCCTCATCCTCTGCTAGAGCTTCTCTACTAGCATTTGTTCCTCTCCAGATTTCTTCTTGAACACAATCACTCCGTAACGTTTCCCAACTATAAATATTCTGTCTGCCACTTACTACATCTTGGAAACTCTGCCAAAACTTATGGAGTCCCAGAAGCACAAGACTCACAAGGTCTTTTTCTACCATTGTCTTGCCCACACCAACTAGCTCATCCCAACCGTGAGTGAACTTTGAAAAATATGTGATGATGGGCTCTCCTTTGCTCATTTGTATACTTCTTAGCTTCTCCTTGAGAGCAAACTTCCTAGCATCACTAGAACCCTATTACAAATCTAAGATAGCTTTACACATCTCATATGTTGTCTTCTTCTCATGGAAATGGGGAATAATATAGCTTATGATCCCCTCAACAATGATCCTCCTCACCTTGGTGTCATTCTTGTTATGTTGGACCAATAGTTGGGCATCAATAGGTGGCACTATTTGTTGTTTAACAAACTCTAGCTCCCCATTATCTTCCAACACCCGTGATATCTGCTCCTTCCATGCACAGACATTCAAGGTCCCATCTAAACTATGACTTGACCTTAGTACTAGGAACATCATATTGTTATCCAAAGAACTGCTCTGCTCTGCTCTTCAAACTCTAACGCTAGCCTCCCCAACTAATTTGTGCTCTTCACTAACTGATTAACTTGGTGTTGATCTTTATATTGATCTTTGCTCTGATACCATGTTAAATTTCCATGGAACTTTGCAACTACTTAGATGAATAAAAAAGTAAAACCTAGTAAACTTTCACCAAGATACAAAGCCTCTTAACAAATTATAAGCAACGGAATAAAAACACATCACGCAAATTGACACACTTGTTTTCCTCAAGAAACACAAGGAAAACTTGCTTGATGTGGTTATTTTATTGATTGTCTTAGAGCAATTGAATCAATTACAAAGCAAATTGTCTCACTTGAGAAAGTGTTCTACTTCTCACACAAATGTCAGCGAATACAATTTATCTTGGCATGCCTTAATCACTACTTGATCTTTGTTCCTGCACACAATTGATCCTTCGCTGACTCCTTCACTCGCTCTGCACACCCTGTTGACTTGCTTTAATTTTGCTCCTCCTTTCTTGCACACTTGGCCTCCTTATTCCTTGTACTAACCTCCTATTTCCTAGCGTACTTCTAGTCCTATTTCTTAGCGCACTTGAGCTTCTATTTTTTAAGACCCCAACTCCACACAACCTGTGCACAACCAATTCTCCTAAATTCTAGCGCACTTGTGCCTCCTATTCTCGCGCTCCACAATCAAGGCTCTCTCACACTAACTCACAAACCTTTGTGCACAAAACAATTGAATTTCCTTATGCCTTTGTCCTCCTCTTTATAGGCCTAATTCAAACATGCAAAGAGACCCAATCCAAATTTAGAACTAGAGTTCTAATTGAGAACTTGAGTTCTTCTCATCCTTGCTCCAATCAATGCTTGGAGTTAACTGAGATTTCTTCTCATTCTTACTCCAATTAACACTTGGAATATTAACTCGTTCTCTCTCCAATCAACACTAGAGACTAACTCATTCTTCCTTCAATCAAGACTAAAGACTAACTCGCTCTAACTAAACTTGTAACTGCCACCTTGTTCTGTAGTCAAACTGATGAAGGCTTCCACTTAACTAAAGCTCCAACCCTACGCATGCTAACTTGATGATTATTCCAATAAACTAGAAATAACTCATCCTAACTGAAATCTAACTCTTGAGCTTGCACTCATATTAAGAAAAGGACGAATAGACATCTTCATTGGCTAAGACAAACCAGAAGACCTTGCTCGCTACATTTTCAATATATGGATGTGGGTGTAGGTATGCATACAATTTGCATGAAAACCTTTTGAACCCTTGTGACCATATATTGCCATCACTGCCCTATACATACACAAATACCCATTAGAGGGTTCAAACGATGGGGCCAAGGGTTGGGTCGATGGGCCGAGGGGTTAGGCTCAGTGTGAGTTGAGGAAAGGCAAATATTAAAAAAGATAAGCCTAGGGCGGGGTCGAAGGGGCCGAAGGGCGAGGGTCAAGGTCGAGGGGGCAAAGGCCAAAGGTAAGCCTAAAAAAGATAAGCTTAGGGCGGGGTCGAAGGGCCCGAAGGGCCGAGGGGCCAAGGGGGGTTGAGGGGCTAGGCAGATATTAAAAAAGAAGGTTGGAGGGGCCTCATTGGTGGATGGTTGGAAGGTGGGGTGAAGGGGGACCTGTTCCAGGGGTCCCATAAAGGTCGTGGAAGGTCAAGGAGGGGCCCCATAAAGGTTGTGGAAGGTCAAGGAGGGGCCCCATCTTACTTAATGATGCGGGATTGGCCAAATCAATGCACAGAGGGTGCCATTCTGGGGCACAGAGGGTGCACACGTGTATCTAGCAATATATACAAAAATGATATTCAACATAAGTTAACCATAGCGGTATTACAACTATATTCCACCCGAATTCAGACATATTTTGTCTGTATTTGTATGTCGATTGTATTTGACCATGTTTTGGATGAACAAATGTATACTAAGCCAAATTTTGGTAGCTCGGTTAAGTGATTCTGCATAGGCTTGGTGACAATCATGCAGAAGATGTCCAACAAACTTTGATTGATTTAATTTTTCCTATGTAAAAGCACATTAATCAATTCAATCACTTAATGTTTCCTCAAGTAATGATGTATTATACAGTGCCTTTAAGTGACTTTATATGATTGAATAGTGATCGTCAAATCTAAGGAGATGAGATTTAATCTCACTGTGATTTATGTGGTTGACTTCATTGATTATGAGGTTGTAGATAAAGGATAAAAGTAATTGCTTGAAGAGAAAATGGCACACATTCCTAGGCAGCACACACTTCAAGAGAAGTTGACACATAACAAGGAGCAGTGAGAGAGGAAAAGAGAGGTAAATGAGGACACAGGACACAAGGCAGGCCACATGTGTGAGAAGACTGCACAGAAATTGAGGGAACTGTTGACATGCAGACCAAGGCAGTTTTGCAGGTCAACTTTCTGTTGGCATACAGAACTAGGCAGAAAACTGCTACTTGGCACACAAATCAAGACAGAAGTTGACACATACCAAGGAGCAGTGAGAGAGGTAAATGAGGACACAGGACACAAGGCAGGCCACATGCGTGAGAAGACTGCACAGAAATTGAGGGAACTGTTGACATGCAGACCAAGGCAATTTTGCAGGTCAACTTTCTGTTGGCATACAGATCTAGGCAGAAAACTGCTACTTGGCACACAAATCAAGACACATCTGTTTGGAACAACTTTCTAGGCACTAAAACAGGTTTTATCGCTGTTATAATTTTTTATTTTAATCTGCAATCCGAAATAAAAACAAAACATGGATACTGGTTTCCCAGAGTTGGATTTCCAGAATAAAGAGTTGTGTAAACATTTATGTGCTTGATTTTTGTTTCTGCTGTGTAAAATTTGTTAGAAGCTCAGCACTATTACTACCATATTTTAGCCATATAATATGTCTGAATTTGTATGTTATCTAACATACTACCATGTTTTAGCCATATAATGTACGAATTTGTATGTCAATTGTAATCGTCCATGTTTTGGACGTACACATGTATACTACCACATTTTAGTCATATTTGGTTTTTCCAACTATGGATTTTGTCCAATATTGTATCATAATCATACAAGTAAATGATAACCATGTTTTTAACTACATGTATGGGGTTATGCTAATTTTCCGTCACAAAGGAGATGATCATGAGGATCACAGCTATACTTAAGGGACTAGAAGTAACCCACAAGGCAATGTTTCTACAGTACCCTCAGAACATTATCATCTTGCCATAGACTCCCAAATGTACATCCACATTAATAGAATAAACTCTTTCAAGCTAAGTGAGACATATCCTACATGTGTATACCATAGCTTGCTGGTTTTACAATCCATATGTTGTTGCTAACCTCAAACTTGCATTTAGACAAAGCCATTAGCATTTCCATGACTTCATCTCAAAAGACATTTTGTTCAATTGTATATGACCTAAAAAGATTTGCAAGGTGAAGAGAGCAATGGTAGCGTTCACCAGTTAAGCAAATTTGACACCTCCAAGAAAACACTACTGACAAATAGGAAGCCTCTTTTGGAAACACCATATATATTAAAAATACTTCTTATTAATATTCTACATAAACAAACTAATTGGCAGCTTTCTACAAATGTGTTATGTCGATACCAAATATCCAAACAAAAACCATTATATGTATGCCTAAAGCTCAAAAATAAAACATTGAAATAGAATACAAATAATGAAATGCAAAACCCAAACATGAAATATATAAAAGCCGTCTGCATCAAAAAATAGTAATTTGCTTCAATTGCCTACTTCAATAATTTCCTGAGTTGAATATTTTGGTTAAAAACAAAATTTCAACATTCCATGACAATCCCTCTAAACCTCGCATTTTCTTAGCAAATGTTTTGCATAACCTAAATAATAATACCATAAAACAAAACTAGCACTTTCAAAATGGGGCACCCAAAATGCACCCTACAACCTTCTTCCTCTTCGTCCACCCTTTCTCCTAGTGCTGTCAGTAGGGATTGGAGTCACATCCTCTGCAACATGGTAAAAACAAGCATAAATATCTACCAACTTCCTAAAACAGGATCTAAAATAGAAATCCCAAAAATGCACATGTGAATTGGAAACATAATCCTTATTACCTATACGACCAATCTTCATGCCAGAACGTGCAAGAGCACGAAGGGCAGACTGTGCTCCAGGACCAGGTGTCTTTGTTTTATTCCCTCCTGTTGCACGAAGCTTAATATGCAAGGCAGTTATACCAAGCTCCTGAAAATGAAACACACAGCTTATTGCACAATGCAGCAGCACCAAAAACCATCCCTTGGTAGTCTGGGACTGTAAAATGATAGACTTGAGAAATTACAAAGGCTAGTGCAACCAAAGATCAATGTTTCACTTATTGATAGCAATAGCACAATAGATGGTAACTTAAAAGATTTCAAAGACAGTTAAATGTTCTACTTTGTATGGAAGTACCAATTAAATAAGAAAAAGCAAGCTGAAAGTTTGAATTGTAACAAACCAAAGGAGATTGGGAACACATACCTTGCATCTCTGTGCAACATCTTGTGCTGCTAGCATAGCAGCATAAGGAGAAGATTCATCTCTGTCAGCCTTAACCTTCATACCCCCTGTGGACAAAAACAAAAGCACCAAAATCAAGAATAGTATAACCAGTGCATTATCTTAAAATATCATGCAGGCTTAGTTAAAAATGCATGTCAATCGGTGTAAGTTGGTCATACCAGTTACTCGAGCAAGTGTTTCCTTTCCAGAGAGATCAGTCACATGCTGCAGTTATCAAAAAGTTAGAGCTTAAGAATGCAGTGGCATGAGGCACAGTTAATAAAAGATTCATACAAAGCCATGGTTTTGGCACCAAAATACTCATTACTCAGCCACCGCAACTTGTTTTACCAAAATAAAACAGAAATTCAGGCAGTGACAAACTTAATGACAAATCAAACTGGCTAGATGAATTTTTTATAAAATTATTGAGATAACAATTTTAGTTAATCTGACAAAGAAAAGACTTGCCATCTTTGAATGCACTCTACATCCCAGCTTGGAATAGATGTGTCATGTATATCTGTAATACACAATAGACTAAATTGTCCCAGAGAGAAGTGAGGTGCAGCCTACAGCCTGGATTGGAAGACGTGCATCCATCATGCTAACAAACTGAAATGAAAAAAGGGGTTGATGTCTGACATCTCACATAAAAAAAGGAGGAAAAAAATCAAAGCAGTGTAAACTGAACTCCACAGTAAGTGAAACTGAACTTTGATGAAGCCTTTAGTGGCAGCCCGGGATCTGCCAGCTTTGGTGGAGTGTTCCAGAACCATAGAGGTAAAATAATACACATATACACTGAAAAACTGGGATCTGAAAGCAGCAACTTTTCCACCAATGGGTGTATTTTATCGGCCTTTCAGTTGCCATACACAAAGATTTTATAAGTGTCCAGGTTGAGGGAAACTCTGCAGCCAGCATTAATGGGCAATCAAACGCTCAGAGATTTGGCAAGCAATTGGGTTGGGAGGCTGCATGCCTCCATATGGAAACGTATTGCAACTAGCAGAATAGGTGAATCCTCCATGCCCACCACCACCTCTGGTAAATGTTAAATTTGATGACTAAAAAATTTCCTACAATCCAAACCCAGTTTTAATTTCACCTTTCCACTCCCATTCAGTTAATTGTTCTTTCCCATAAACATACATTCAACATATAGAATCGTGGAAATGAAATTTTCAGATTAGAACACATGGAACTGTCAACACATGCTGAAGATAAATATGGACATAAACAAATCAGCAACACACATAAAAATACACAGACTTTTGGTCAACTTAAACCCCAGTAAAAACCCTTCAATCTTCTCCAGGGAAAACCTGTTAGAGAGCTCTTCAAATTTATTGATCTTTCAAGTTCAGGAAAAATACATTTGCAAACAAAACAAAACAGCAAAATACAACTTATCTCTTCGGCCCAAAACTCCGTCAAAACAGTGCCCACTTTGCCTCAATTTCTGTGTCACTTGAAGCTGAAAATATGTACTGTACAGATACAGACTGTACGGAGTATATTGTACAGGTTCCTTATGGACTATACGGATTTTCGTAACACTGAAAGGATTTTCCAAAAAAAAACTCAAAAATTTCTCTAGAACAGCATGCAGCTCACAACATTAAATGTTGTTCGTAGTGTACCTTCTGTTGTCTTCTATGCCTTCATTTACATGCTCATCTTTGTCCAGAAATCACTCCTCCAGTTTACTACAACAAATTTCTCCTTCAGAACTTTTCTTCAGTTCTCAGCGTCATTGCTCCAATCTGTTCATGAAGAATGAATGCAGTCCTCTTTTCTTTTCCCCTTTTTGTTTCCCTAAATGACTTTTAGGCAACCCTAAAATCTAATGGCTCAGATTCATTTAAATCAAGGGATGAGAATAAACGTCCATTTAATTCTCACTTTCTATTTTTTGACTCAACCATTAAATAAAGTACTCACATTGTACTTTATGTCTAAAGTCATTTTTCACTTTATAATTTAAAATTGACTTTACCACTTGTAAAGTCACTTTCACTTTATAAAGTCACACTTCGGAAAAAATTATTTTGGACATTTTTCCCTAGGTAGAGACTAACCCATGGGAAACCACTTGTCCAAGGTACATTAAAAATCAACAGTAAACAGAGAAGATCTCCACTGATCTGCCCTCCACACGAGTTCATCATGGTGCAAGTTCATGTGGTTCAGCAGGCCACCAAAGGCCATAATCAGTTGTGTCATGCATCTACACTCTCAAATCATCAGGATAAGTTCTAGTTTTGAGTACAAGGTTTAGTATGAGTTCGTTGTTTTTTCCATTTTCTATTCTCCTCCTCGATCACAGAGTTATCCTTCTCTGCCAGTTCCAGTTCTTGTCCCTGGAAACTCTAACATCTGGATGTTACTAAGGTGATCTCTTTCGTGTTGTTTCTCCTCAGACTGTTGCTGTTAGCTCCCTTGAGCTATTTGTCCTCTCTATCTTTACTCTGGTGTTACCCTCTCCCTGTCCCTGTCCAAAGTGTTCTCCTTGTCCTCTCGTCACCCTCAGTCTATCTCAGTGAGAATTCGACCCCTCATGTCCTCTCTATCTTTATTCTGGTGTTACACTCTCCCTGTCTCTGTCCAAAGTGTTCTCCTTGTCCTCTCGTCACCCTCAGTCTATCTAAGTGAGAATTCCACCCCTCATTCCCTCTGTCTGCACTCCAGCCTCCCTCCAGTGTCCTCGTATTCCATCCCAGCCCCCTTCACTATCAGTTCATTATCATTTCCCGGGGCTTCTTTCCTAAGTCGCACTCCCTCTGTCTTATGAGTTCTCAGGTATTCCAATGCCTCATTGAGGGTCCAATCGCTCAAACAGAGACAGGTCAAGGACCTGCTCAGGAACTCCCTCCACTTTTTCATATACAAGTCACTGTTGAACACTCAACTGCAATCAACTTCATAACCACTCCCTTGGCTATCAAATAGGAAATCAATAATGCTGAGGAAGAGGCCTGTTGAGAAACAAAGTAAAATATAGATTGAACTTGATTCCTCTATCTTGATAATTATTTGTGAACGTTAGTCTTCTTGTTACTTATTAAGTTATTATGTCTTCTTCGTCAAGCAATTATCAAATATTCAGTCTTCCAAGAAAATATAAAGATCACAAAGAAACAAGAGACAAAAAATTAGGCTCCAAGGCAGGGCAAAATCGCACAGGGGGGAAAACCCAGCCAATCCTTCTCTTATAAAATCAGATCAAAATGAGACTTCCAAGACCAAGACAAAGACACTAAACTGCCACCTAGATGTCAAGTCCAATCCTCCTCCAAGTCTCCTCCAAATCTGGTCAACTCTAGTCAAAGTCAACAAAAGACAAACTGTCCAAATCTGATCAACGGGTTGAAATTACAGACCTACGGTAGGAGACCGAAATTCGGCCCTGTAGCAACCTAAGAAAATTTCAGCCCTGTGCACAAAATTTCAGAGCACACATGCAAGCTTCACTTGGTCAATTTTTTGGTCAAACTGGAGTTCTCTTGCTTTTGACTTCATCCTTTTTCTCTTTCTTTTGACTCATTTTTCTCCTCTTTCTTGCTGATTTCAGAAATATTTTGATGGTGGAATGGATGAGCTTCAATTAGGTCAAACTTGCTTCTTGTATGTAGATGTCCAGGAGGTTGAAGAGGTGGCTCTTGGAGGTCCAGGCCGACTTATCCCAAGGAGGGCCAACTTTGACCATATTGGTGGAATTTGACTCAACATAAAATTCAAAAATAATTTTCTTAAAAATTTCCAGATGAGACATGACTCGAGTACATTTTTTTACTCAAAGTAATTTCTTTTTGACTCTAATAAGCATGAAGAACATGCTTTGACCAAAAAATTAAATATAATAATGAATATATTATATAATAAATACATCCGTAATTGTTTTATATTAACATTATGAAGACCAACAGCAGTTACATTTTCAACAAGGGCAAGGCAGAAAGGAGGTTCATTATGGACAAATACCATCATTAGCAACATGGGATAATGGATACCAGATACTGGCACAGCAGGGGAATATTCAACAGGTATATGCAGGCTGTATACATCTACTGTCAAACCAAAACAATGATTGGCAAAGTCATTGTGGAAAGTAGCGAGGAGCAGAAGGAAATTCTCCTGTTCATTGATGCTTTGCGTATGCACGTGCAGAAGCTGGATAAGTATATCGCTAAATTGACAAAGAAAACAGCCAACCTAGATTTCTCTTCTGAAGAAGAAGAAGAATTTCCAGCAAAAGAGGATGAAGTCATCACCTCCAACTAGGCATTTCCTTCCAGTTGTGATTTTATCTCTCTATTTACCAGTCTATCAGATAGCATAGTATATAATTCAGATAGGACAAATTTTGGATGTCTATATATCAGAAGCTACCCTATATAGTTTATTAGCTGGACTAGACAGTCATACTATCAATTTTGATAACAAACTAGAACAAATGTTTTTTTGGTCCAGGAAGCAGCTACTGCCCTGGCAGACAAGTAGCAAAATTATGGTATCTTTTTTATTCTGTCCTGTGTTAATATAATTTCTAAGAGGAGCTTAACCAAAAAAAAAACTGACTGAAACTAAATATAACTTATTAGCTAGACTAGACAGTCATACTGTCAATTTTGATAACAAACTAGAAAAAAAAAAACGATCTAAGAAACATTACTGTGCTATTGGTCTGGTTTCCCTTGTATCTTTTTTATTCTGTCCTATGCTAATATAACTTCAGAAAGGAGCTTAAAAAACAAACCTGAGGGAGACTAAATTGAAGATTTTACCTTAATTCAAAGCCAGTATATGGATCTATGTTAGTTTAGCACATTTTTAATCACAAAGTTAGAGAGAACTTGTTTTTGAATGATGCAGACATATCGAAATTTGTTTATTTTTATTGTCTAATTAATGAAGCTATGTATCAAAATAACCGAATCTAATCATGGCTCTTTTCACTGGAATTTTTTTTACTAAATGCACTTTGGCTAAATTTGAACATGAACACAAACCCGGTGAATTTACTAAAGCCAATGCAACAGCAGGTGAAAAAGTCTGGATTTAAACACTGGACTATTATTTAGAAAGCCAAGCACTAAAAAGAAAAAATCTTTAACTCTCTATCACCCATGCATTCATTAGCACTCGACCAGGCATCCATACATAACTTCGAGATAATGGATTAAAAACCCATAAACGCATTAACCTGAAACTGGGGATTGATGTATTATCAAACTATCTGCAAAGGGAGAGAACATCAAACACATCTGTCCATGTCTCATATATTATGCCCTCAAGATTTATCAAGTCCAGAGCCTTGACAAACTGAGGGGCACTAAAAGGGGCATTTCAAAATAAAATCTAAATCGAAACCCAGTAAATAAATGATTTGCCAATAAACAAATAAGATGTCTTCTGGATCAGAGCTACATACCACAAAGGTGTCATTGAAGGATGCGAATATGTGCGCCACTCCAAACACTTGCTCACCGTCTCGAACACTAGGACCTAGGGTAACAGTCTCCTCTTTGGGCTCTCTAACCTTCTTTCTCCCAGACTGATCAAAAACCCTAGAAAAGATTAGATTTTACTTTCCAAAAAAAACAAGAAAATCGCCATAGCTGATCAATTCGCATAAAGAAAATCTCCCAGAATACCATTTGGGTCTGTAAAAATTCCAGTCATGTGATATGCACAGTACGTATATATCCGAATCCATATTCTTTAACTTGTAAAATAATAAGTAATGCACAATACCATGGCTACGATTGTCCTGTGAAAACTGCAAGTCGCTTGGTTGAAGACAGCCGCTCGTCTTCTATCTCCGATTCTGCAAAGCCTCCGAAAGAACAAAACAGAGAGCTTCTCAAGGGATTAAGTATGGGTTTTCGGACACAGGTTTTAGGGTTTCCGTTAACTAAAGTTTAGTAACGGTAACTTTAATATTACCATAGTGGTTTATGTAGTTCGCGTTGTAATTTGGTTCGAGAGTTTGGTTGATGTTTTTAAAAATATAAATGTTAGGGTTGTTACTTGAAAATACAGAGGTATTTATGGTATATGCTTGGAAATTAATTGTCTTTGTATTATTAGTCCGTGCACTGTCATGGTAATGGGGAGGTTGTTGTTTTTTATAAAAATTAATAAAATTTATGATAGGAAAATTTAATATAAATGTATTATTTTGATTTTTGTTTAAACAAACTTATTTAGCTTTTTTAATGTGGGGAAGAGGTTTATGTAAATTTTGTTTTAAAGAATAGTTATTTTTCCACCTTTTAGTAATGGTCTAGCATTATTTCTAGCATTTTCTTGGGCGAAGAGGGACATGCAAATTTTGCGTTAAAGAACATATCATCAAGCCATTTTTCCACCCTCGAGTAATGGTCTAGTATTACTTTTAGCATTCATGTAAAACATAAAATGTTATTTCTTTAAGTCTTAGAAAAATTTGGGTTACATACGACTTTGGGTTTATTACTTATGAGGTTATTACATGTAACCCATTGTCTCATTGTAGTGGTATGAGTTGTTGTTATTAGTTTTTGCACAAAAATTAATAAAATTGTGATATGAAAATTAAAGTTTTAATACAAATGTATTATTTTGATTTTCATTCACGCAATTAAATATTGACACCACTTTGTATTAGCCAATGAACAGTATGAAAAGTTTAGAGACCTTATTTAGCCTTTTCCTAGGGCGAAGAGGCACATGCAAACTTTGCTTTAAAGAACATACCATCAAGCCATTTTTCCACCCTCGAGTAATGATCTAGCATTACTTCTAGCATTCTTCTGCAACATAAAATGTTATTTCCTTTAGTCTTAAAAAAAAATGGGTTACATAAGACTTCGGGTTTATTACCTATGAGGTTATTACACGTAACCTAGTGTCTCATTGTAGTGGAATGTTAGCCATCTGCGAGGGTTCTCATGGCTACTAATACAATGTTACCTCCACTACCAATTCAACTCTATTTCCACTTGACACAGCTCTAAACAAGTCAAGAAGGTTGGGCCTCGAGGACCAATAACATCAAGGATCACATAACTTATTTATCTCATTTTTCCATTGTTGTGTAAGCTACAAGACGTTATCCAAGTCGTGCAAACAAAAGCGATGAGAGAGTGATGGAACATTCAAATTCTAGTGATGCTTTACAAATAAAAGTTGAGGCATGTTGTAGAGGAACCCGCAATAGTGCTTTGTTCTTGACTAGCACTTGTCTTTTTGTTTTATATTCCAGGTTGTTGGCTTTGTTCTTCGTGGGTGCTTATCGCGGAAAGAAGTGGTCCCAATCAACCAAGCATTTGATTCAACCAAGTGCTCGATTCATTTGGGCAAGCGTCGAAATCTGTTGTAGGTATTCCTGCAAGGCACAAACACTCTTGTCTTACCATTTTTAGATTGTTTTTAGTAGCTCCTGCGTTTCTAACTGATAAGCCTTACCATATGGCAAAGAATGAAACTTGAATGGCATGCCTAGAGTTTGTTAATGTGGTTTCCTTGATTTTGTTTGTGCATCTTGCAAGAAGTAATAAGTATAGTTTAGCTAGCTTTAGAAGCGAGCTTGTATGCACTCGTCGTTTGTTCAAATTATAAAAACCTTTGAAGTGTCTTGAGAGAACCCCTCTGGATGTTCTAGGGTGCATCTTTATTTCTAACTTGGTCTCACCTACCACCTGTGGTCATTTTGTGTAACAGGCTCAGGTTAAAGTTCATGTAATAAAGGATAATAAAGGAAACAAGAATAAGACCAAGGTCACGGGACACGTATTCCAAGTTGAATGTTGAGCAAAGCACTATAGTGGGCATCACTTTCGGTTTATTTATGGCAAAGGCAAAGAGATATTAATTGGCATTTTATTTATAAATTAAGGGAAATAGGAGAAAGGGAAGGTGAAGAGACATAGATTTGCATGAGAGTGAAATTAGAGGGAAAATGAAGGAAAAATGAAGAAAATAGAGGCCTCAATGATATAAAGGTTTTTGAGGATCAGTTCACATCTTTTGTTGGTTAACCTTTTGTCAGTTTTGTTTTGGAATTAGTGAAGAGAGAGAGAAAGAGAAAGAGAGAGCACCAAGAGGAGAAAGCAGGCAAAGGAAGGAAAAAGGATAAGCAAGGAAAGAAAGGAGAGCAAGGAGAAGGTTGGATTAGCAACTTCAGTAGGAGGATTTTGTAGGTAACAGGTTACATGTGTGATTTTCTAGTTGAGGTGTGAATGCATGGTACATGCATTTGTTTATTTTGTTCATTTGTTGTAATTGGCATGGTTTTTGTCGGGTTTGATAGTGGTTTCGGCCTTTCCTTACCATTTCCTGGATAGTCACAGTGTGATGGGATTCATTTGTCGGTTAAGCATTGGACTGTTGAAAGATTTTGGAACTAGGTGAGGTGCTCTCAGGAAAATTCCAAAATGTTGGGGGTGGAGATGTTTTTCTTCAGGAAGTCCTTGACAAGTGGGTGGAGACAGGCAAATTCCTCAACGCATGGTGAAGGAATTCTGAGGCATCCAAGCTTGTTTCGGTTTTGTGGTCTCTTAACCAGTTTTGGCGACATCACGGTAGTTTGAGGGTGGGGTGGTTTAGCCTCTAGATTCCCTTAGTTGTTTATGTCTTGGTTTATCCCATGAGATCCTATATTCATGCTTGGAATATGGAACAAGGATGATTAGTTAACGGAAATATTTGGTTAAGCTCAATCTATGGTTGGGTGGTACATGGAAGTCCCTAACTTGGTTGGATTTTTAATAATTCAATAAAAGATATTTTTCTATTGTACTCTATGAGCATTTATACTTGTTATTAAGTCGCTTTGATGGTTGTTCTTTCATGGTTAATATTTTGATTATGTGTCGGTTATAAGTATGGTTCTATAACATGATCTAATTATTGCTCTTGTTATGCTTTGATTAGTTGATGAATGGTTGATGAATGCATGGGCTAGCAAGTGTTTTCACAGTTACTTGAGAGGGAATTAGACCTTCTCGGTGATTTACAACTAAAGAATAAATATTTACACTCAGATATGCATTCATGACCTATAGCTTACATGTATACCATGTGTTTGATGAAATGTCTAGTATGTTTTGGTCTGTCTAAGCCAAGTTTATGACTTAGGTTTGTATGTTTAGCCTTTTCATTATGTCATTTATCATTCATAGAAGTTATAGGCAGTTTTAGGCAATGGTCTAGAAGTTGACCTGGAAAGGTGGCTCAGATCTCGAGACCGCACCCTCTGAATTGGAGATTTTGGGCTATAATTGCACTCAAGCAGTGTTTTGCATGTGGTTGGAGGTCTATAACTGCACCCAGGTCATGTCATGCATGTGGTTGGGGCTCTAGGTCAGTGAAATAAGGTTACATCTCAGGGATTGACCACCTGGGGTGTTCCTTCAGCTCCTGGGTGATCTATAGTCCCTATAGGATGTCAGTTTGTAGTCAGTAAGTCTCTGTTGTGGGCCCCACTTCCTTAATTGGAACTAGGAGGCTGGGTCATGTCATAGTGACACTCCACTTCACATTTGTCCAGAGGGCTTGTAGAAGCGGGTAAATGTGGGAGGGGGCATGTTACAAATTGGTATCACAGCTTTTAGGTTCAAACACTTGGATTGGATGGGCTAGATGCAAGTTGTTATGCATGCATTTTCATAGTTATGGTTGTCATGCATGAGGTCGTTGTATGCAGTCAGTGTTATCATGCATGATGTCGACATGTTGATATGAATATGTGTGTGTGTGTGTGTGCCGAGCTAATTTGGGTTGATTTCTACAAATGAGATAGCCTCCCGTGAACTTCACTAAGGTATGTTGATTATGTTTATATTTGGTTTTCTTACATGGTATGTTTGCATAAAGAAGATCAGAGATGACAAGCAGAATGGTGGATTATAGTTCATGCGACTCTCCTTATAGATCAGATGAGCAACCAAGAAATGAATACTCTCTTGACATAGCAGATACCTTGAGAAGTTTGAAGGAAGAAATCAAAAGTTGCAAAGCGGATAATGATGGGATCATTCAGTCACAATAAATACTTGCTAGGGCACAGGAAAAGCAAGTAGAGGTTAATGTAGTTATCCTTCAGAGTTTGTCAAATTTGCAGAAACATGGACAGCCACAGATAAATTATGGACAGGAGGATAGGACAAATGGGGCATATGGTAGCAGGTCTCATGAAGGACAGAAGTCAGACAGGGATGACACACTCAGAGGTGGTAGATGGATGGATACACCTCACAAGAAAGGTAGTGGTTATGGGTTTTATTTTAGTTCTAGTTCGAATAGACATCATGGTCAACATTGGTATCATCCTTGCAGGAGGAGTGAGAGGGGATACTTGCCAATTGAGTTTAAGAAAGCCAAGCCTCCTACATTTGATGGAGAGTTGAAGAAACCACAAAATTCAAAAACATGGTTGTTTGGAATGAAGAAGTTCTTCAAGTTGCATGACTATACAAAGAGTATGAAGGCCATAATAACTATTTTCAGTCTCAAGGGAAAAGAAAACGTTTGGTGGGAGGATGTGAAGTGTGTCAGAGGCATCAGGATAAAGGAGTTGAGTTGGCATGAATTCAAGAGACTTTTTAGAAAGAAGTAATTGTCAGAGAGATACTATGATGGTAAGGCTAAGGAGTTCTATGAATTAAAGATGGGAATTTTTGAGGTATATGTCATATCTTAAGGATGAGAAGACAAAGGTTCAAAGATTCATCAGTGGACTACCATTAACATTCAAGGATCAGATTGAGTATGATGAATCTCAATCACTAGAAGAAGACATTGGGAAGTTGAAGCATTATTATGAGCAATCAAAGCACAAGACTGAGCCCAAGCGTGAAAAGAAAGGCAATGACAAGACCAAATGAAAATGGCCTCTAAGGCGGGAATGACCTCAAGATGTAGGCGAGAAAGAGAATGTGGCTCCTTATAAGAAGTTCAGTACATTAGAGAAGGGACATGGATCTCAGCCTTGAGAGCAGAATAAGGGTAGTGGTAGAGAATTGTTGAAGTGTTGGATTTGTGGCAAGGATCATTTCAAGAAGGATTATTCATCCTATCAGGGTAGTAGACCTCAGATCTACAGTGCTTAGAAGGTGCATACAGTTGGGGATGTTGGACAAAATATTCCTCAGATCTATGCATCATTTGATAACAAGTGGTTAGGCATCCATTATTGAGATGGAAGGTAAGTTTTGTGATCAAGTTGTTTCCATTTTGATTGATCTTGGATCTAATTATAGTTACGTTAATCCTAACCTGGTGGATAAGTGTGGCTTGAGTAAAGAAGTGTGTGTAGAGTCTTGGTTGGTGCAATTGGCTACAGGTATTAAGAAAAGAGTTCATCATTGAGTGAGAATTTGTACATTTGAGCTTAATGGTATGCCTACATTAGCGCATCTAAATGTGCTTCCTTTGTGTTCATACAATATGCTTTTGGGTATGGATTAGTTGTACCTTCACAGGACTAAGGCAGTGTTACATGCCATTTTGTCACATCATCACTATAAGCCTGCAAGTCGGATCAATCAACATCCTTGAACACCTTGTCATAATCCCTTCACAAATCCCTAAGCATCACTTTTCCAAAAATTCTGAGTTTCTAGGACAATTAGCTAAAAAAACATTGTTTTTACCCCCAGCGCACCTTGCATGCTTAGCCACTTGTGTTCAACGCATGTTACATACCTGATAGCCAGCGCTGGTCAGCACATGTTGCTCCCTTTCGTAGGTGCGTTGATTCTAGAAATTCCAGAAAAATAAAAAATATCTTCGGAGCTTCCTCTTCTAGAAGCTTCCAAGGTAGTTTTAACTATTTACCACAGATAGAGAGTTCGGATTCCTATTTGATCCTATCTTGGAGACCTTATCTCTTATCCCTTGAGCTTATCCTCCCTTGTAAGTGGATCTCAAGCCTAGATTGGTAATTGGATAAAAATTCCTAAACTACCACAGTCATCCTATAAATTTATTGCCTCCCATAAGGTCTGGGTTGGATTTTGGAGATTGATAGTGCCCTCATGTTGCTACTTTGAACCTAAAGGAGTCATCACATTCATGCATTAGGGTTGATGTTGAGGTGTGCTTTGTGGCAAGGAATGACAAGTCAACTTGGGGAGACATCTACAAAGTTAGCTTATATTTATGGTTATAAACCCTCTCCTATATTTGTCAATACAAAAGGTATCTTGTCTTCCTATATTTGTTGTGTTATGTTTGTACTCATGTATTCCAAAGCCATTCTGATTCATTGAATAGAGATTTTAGATTATGTTACGTGGATTGTGTTTTCTTTGCTTATTTTAGTAGTGTGTACAAGTTCTAATTGTAGCACTTGGAGCTAAATTTGGAGCTTACAAGCAAGGAGGAAAGGAAGGCTTGCTTTAGATTCCAAGTAGGCTTCTTTGCTATTTTCTATTTTTCTAAGGAAAACTCAATTCATTTTGCCTTTTATTGTTCTAGATTAGACCACTAGATCTAGAGAATTCATCTTTGCCTGCAATCGTGAAAATTTTGTATAACAAATTTAGACTGTCATCCAAGCATGGGTCCACACTTTGTCATTAGCGGAGAAAACTTTTTTATCATCGTTCATGTAATGTGGCTAATATGTTGAGTATGGGTATGCATCCCTCAGCAGTGATATCACGATGAAAATGTATTGCAACAGATGATGATATCAACCTATTATTTTTTATATGGACTTGTCACACAGTAAATCACTTTAGTGCTCAACCACTGCTTCTAACTTTGTACTTTAGGGGGAAATCTATTATAGGTCATTTTGTCACATCAACATAATAGGCCTGCAAACCGTATCAATCAACATCCTTAAACACTTTGTCATAATCCCTTCACAAAACCCTAAGCATCACTTCTCCAAAAAGTCTGAGTGTCTGGGACAATTAGCCAAAAAATATTGTTTTTAGCCCCACCGCATCTTGCATGCTTATCCACTTACGTTCAATGCATGTTGAATACCTAATAGCCAGTGTTGGTCAGCACATGTTGCACCCTTCCGCAGGTGCGTTGACTCTAGAAATTCAGGAAAATTAAAAAATATCTCTGAAGCTTCCTCTTCTAGAAGCTTCCAAGGTAGTTTTAACTATTTACTAAAAATAGAGAGCTCTAATTCCTATCCAGTCTTATCTTGGAGACCTTGTCTCTTATCCCTTGAGCTTATCCTCCCTCTTAAGTGGATCTCAAGCCTATATTGGTAATTGGATAAGAATTCCTAAACTACCACACTCATCTTGTAAATTTAGTGCCTCCGATAAGGTTTGGTTTGGCTTTTGGAGATTGATAGTGCCCTCATGCTATTGCTTTTAGCCTAAGGAGTCATCACATTCATGCATTAGGGTTGATGTTGAGGTGTGCTTTGTGGAAAGGAAGGACAAGTCAACTTGGGGAGACATCTACAAAGTCAACTTCTATTTATGGTTGTAACAGTCTCCTATATTTGTTAATACAAAGAGCATCTTGTTTTCCTATATTTGTTGTGTTATGTTTGCACTCGTATATTTCTATGCCATACTGACTCATTGAATAGATATTTTATATTATGCTACATGGATTGTGGTTCCTTTGCTTGTTTTAGCCGTGTGTGCAGGTTCTAATTATAACACTTGGAGCTACAGTTGGAGCTTACAAGCAAGGAGGAAAGGAAGTCTTGCTACAGATTCTACGTAGGCTTCTTTCTCATTTTATAATTTACCCAAGGAAAACCCAAATATTTTTGTCTTTTGTTGTTCTAGATCATACCACTAGATCTAGGAATTCACCTTTTTTTTTTTTTTTCTGCAATCATGGAAAATTTGTTAACAAATTAGCATTCGACATAACAACGACAACCTATATATCTGATCTAAAAAAATAAAAATAAAAATTTGAAGGTCTATAAAAAACATGCAAGCAAGTTTATGTCTTGTGGGAAATGGATCAAGTTGCAAAAGCACATAAAATTTAATGTTTTAGAAACTCAGTTTGCAGAAATAAAACAGATAAATATGAACCATGAACAACAACACAAAACAACAAATTGATAACGAAGTTCCCCCCTCCCAAGCTACATCTCCAGGTCCAACTTCCATTGTTGGGCCTATTCAATTATATGCTCAAATATGAAATTACATCAGTTTACAGTGCTCAAAATGAAAAAATAGTTCTGCTAATGGATCCAGAATGCTCAAAAACCCCCATCGAAGCTCTTCTTGAGCTCAAAAAGGTTAAAAAATGAGAAATATATGCCTCCTTGAACAAATTCCACTAATTGTTATGCAAATCTACAATTCTAGCTAATCATCCTATGATTTCCGCCTTCTGCCAACTGCTCAATGACAATTTCGCCTGGTGCCAGTGAAATTCCCACTGAAAAAGAGGCAAATTGTCGTCTCCTTAACCGCGCCAATATCCCTTAAGCATCAGTCAAGGCCACATGGGGCGCCATGTGGCTGGGGGTCAGGCTAACCGCTTGCCCCCACTACTCCACTCCTTCTGGTCTCGGCATATGGTCATATAGTGATTCATGGGGTTGGGGTCCGGTGTGGGCCAGGTGCCACTTGGTTTGATCCCTCTGTCGCAGCTATTGGCCATGTGCAGTTCAACAAAACCAAGGATTGGGACCAAGTTCCTCGCCCCTCCCGCTATCTTTCAACCGAATTGAATTCAAATGAATTTGGGTTCTTACATATATTAAAAACAAATATATGGTTCATTGGTTCATTCGAATGAGATCTCATGTTTGACTCCAACAAGTTCGACCAGTCACGACTAACCAATTTTGGGCTCTCCTGAGGTGCCACGTTGCGCTAAGGGGATTGGGCCACATGTCACTCAGTGATTAGTCTGCACCATGTACCCTTAACCAATAGAAATGCACCAACCAGTGTTGTACGATACTACCACGTATCAGCACAGGATTTGTTTGTACCATTTACTGCGCATGCCCAGTCAGAGGCTAAATTCAACATACAGTCTGCCTAGTCAGAAGCCCAATCAATCGTGTTGCTTGACTTTTTAGTTGTTTGGCCAAAACTTCAGAATGTGATATCTTGAGCATACGATGTCGGTTTGAGGCGATTCAAGTGGCGTTGGATTCAGGACGACAAGCACTACGATCTGGTGTTGGTTCTGAGCAATTTTGAGCACTTTCAATTTTGATCATTTTTTTGATCCCCTAGATCATTCCTCCCCACTAGAAGCTTTTGAACCACCAAAAGTTTGTTTTCAGTTAACAATAGGTGAGGGTACAATTCCCTCACCCTTATGATCTCAATCCACTTGGCCTTACTTGGATTAGTTCCCTTCAGCCCCACATGAAGATACCCCACGTTGCCTCTGTGTGAAGTCCTTATCTTCCTGTCAAGAATAATATCTTGTTACAATTCTTCTAAGTATTCAGGGGATAAATATTGTATTGTTGGAATATGAACATTCTCTCCTTGATCTTCAATAATAGGTGGCTCGTATAATCTCAAATTTTCCACATTTACAACAACATAAATTTACATGTATGGTGGTAAATCTAATAAGAAGGCGTTATTACCAATCTTCTCCAAGAATTTAAAAGGACCATATATGATTGGTTTGAGATTTTTACCTTCTCCTTGGAGCCTTTCCTTGTTGATATAAAGTCAAACTTGATCTCCCACCTAGAATTTGTGGTCAACACAATGCTTATCATGTTTCACCTTGTACTTGGCTTGACCCTTCTCCAACTTTTCTTATACCATCTAATGCACCAACTGAATTTGTTCAATGAAGTGCTTGGCCTTATCTATATCATCGTGTCCATCCACTGCAACATCTTTCCCAAATATAAAATCTAAGGGAGATTTTGGTAAATATCCCAAACATGCTTCAAATGGAGAGGTCTGAGTCGAAGAATGCTTGGCTTTGATGTAGGCATGTTGGATGTAATGTAAGTGTTCATACCAAAGCTTAGGATGCTTGCCACAATAACCACGAAAGAGATGTACTATTGTTTTGTTTATCACTTTTGTCTAGCCATCAATTTGTGGATGAAATGTTGTGCTCTTCTTTAACTTGGTGTCCATGAGTTCCCATAAACTCGACCAAGATTTCCCGACAAATCGAAAATCTTGATCATAAATAATAGAAGCAGGCAACCCAAAGTGTACCCATGCGTTTTGGAAGAACATCTTTGCAATTTGTATCCACAACAACATAAAGATAATCATGACCTTTCTTTGACATTGGCAGTCCTCCTACGAAATCCATAGAAATACTTTCCCAAGGACGAGAACGAACAGGAAGTGGAGTATGCAAACCCAACTTTCTATTGCTAGGCTTGCTAGTAGCACACATAGAACAACCTTTTACATATCTTGAAACGATTTCATTCATGTGAGGCCAATAAAAATACCTTTGTAATTGTGCAATTTTTCTGCCTACACCAAAGTGGCCAACAATAAGAGAAGTATGAGATTATGTTGACTCTTTCACCATGTGGAACATATAACTTGCCAAGATGACACAACAACTTGTTATGAACACGATAATCCAACTATTCAACATGATTTCCTTGAATCAAAGTTGCATAAACATATTTAGAATCGTCATCTTGAGCATACTATTCAATATAACTTTCATGCATGATTGAGTTATGCTTAAGAATGACAGATGCATTAACAATAAGCCTTGACAATATATCAATAACGTTGTTGTACATACCTTTCTTATACTTGATTACCAAATGGAACTGATGTAGAAATCCCATCCACCTGAAATGTCTAGCTTGTTGTGGCTTGGTTTGCGATTGTATATATTGCAAAGGTTGATGGTTAGTATGAATAATCATTTATTTTCCCATCAAATAATGCTTCCATTTCTTCACGCTTTGTACCAAAGCATACAACTCTATCATAAGTTGGATAGTTAATTACTGCATTGGTAAAGGTTTTAGAATGATAACAAAGGCTTACCTTGTGCATCAAAAATGCTCCCATGGCATAATCACTTGCATCGGTTTGAATCTCAAATGGCTGCTTAAGATCTGGAAGTGCAAGCACTGGTGTTGTACTTATTTTCTCTTTCAATGTATGGAAGGCTTTTTGCTGGTTGCCTCCCCATTGAAAGCCTTATTTCACACTTGTCAAAGCATGCAGTGGAGCTGCAATAGATGAGAAGTTAGCTATAAACTTTCTCTAATATTGGGTTGCTCCCAAAAAACTCCTAACCTCTGTTACATTATTGGGCTTAGGCCAATTCACAATGAATTCAACCTTTGAGGGTTCAATCTTCAATTCATCCCCTCCAACAATATGACCCAAAAAAACTAAAGAGGTTTTCCCAAGTTCACACTTTGACATCTTCAAATATAACTTGTCTTCCTTTAATACATCTAAAACTTGCTTAACATGCTTGACATGCTCTTCACAAGTCTTGCTGAAAATCCGAATTTCTTCTAAGTAGACTATGACAAGATCATCAAGAAATGGTCTCAACACATCATTCATAACTCTCATGAATGTTACAAGTGCATTATAAAGCCTAAATGGCATAACTAACCATTCAAACAAACCTTGTTTTGTCTTGAAAGCAGTCTTCCAAATATCACCTTCAACAATCCTGATCTGATGATAACCACTTCTCAATTCTAACTTAGTGAAATAAACAACATCATTCAATTGGTCCAGCATATCATCAATACATGGAAGAGGATAGTGATTCTTTACCGTGATTTTGTTCAAGCTCTAAAATCCACATGCATGCGCCATGTACCATCCTTCTTTGTAACCAAGACAATAGGAGACCCACAATAAGGTGTACTTGGTCTAATGACCCATTTTTCAAGCAATTCTTGAATTTTCTTTTTGATCTCCACATTCTCCAAAATTGACATTAAGTACAGGCTAATGTTTGGAAGAGGTGCATCCTGCTACATTTGAATCTCATGTTGGATTCCTCTTTTAGGAGG
This sequence comes from Pinus taeda, assembly GCA_000404065.3. NCBI lineage: Eukaryota > Viridiplantae > Streptophyta > Pinopsida > Pinales > Pinaceae > Pinus > Pinus taeda. Next base: position 162,587 of record APFE031009559.1, on the reverse strand, counting down.
CAACCCTTCAAGTTCCTGGAACATCTTATCATATGTGTTAACAACTTCAACGAAATCATGCTTAAGTTTTGCATCACATCCATGGAAAGCTTCAAATTCAGCAGTATCTTTCGGTTTGATCATCAACTATACAAAAGTCTTAATAGCATTCATAAGCCTTTTCATTTGACCCACACTTACGAGAGACAAGTTCGTCTTCTTGTGACGTGCTCTAATAATATACTCAGTTCTATCTTTAAAAATATGATATTTGTTCTCATGACGATAGAATATGGATTTTCGATCATACAAGTATGGACTCCCTAAAAGAATTCCACATATGTCAAGTGGTACAATGTCAAGCTCGACGTCATCAATAAAGTTTGCAGTGATGGCGAATTTAAGTTTACATGTTCTTGTCACTTGCAATTTGGAATTTTCACATACCCAACCTAAAGGGTAAGGTTTAGGATGAGGTATAGTTTCTTGACAGCAGCTTTAGAAACAAGGTTAACTTGAGATCCACTATCAAACAAGGTATCAACTTTTGTATGCTTTGTAATGACCCTAATATGGAAAATTTCAATTCTTTCTTTATCATCTTGAGGCTCAATAGATGTACTAGAAGAACTAATACTTACAATAGAAGATTTACCTTTCATTCCCGTCGTTTTGATTTTACTCTCATCACCTTAATCAAATCCTAGATCTTGATGAGTTGTTGCAACAGTCTTTTGTTTTCCCTTGTTGTTATAATTCTTTGGTCTCATTTCTGGATGTAGTTTCCAAAAATGGTCTTCATCATGGACTTCTTTTGAATAATGTTTTCATGTGAGTTTCTCTCCCTCTTTCTTGACTATGATATTCTTTTTGCCTTTGCATTTAAACTTCCCTTTTCCTTTGTCTCTAGAATTGGATGGCTTCTTACTAGTCTCTTGAGGAACATTCTTCTCTCTTGCTTCTAAACAAGTTCCCTAAACACATACTTCATCTAGATTGGTGGGATTAAACATAAGAATTGTATGTCTCAAATAACTATGTAATCCAAATATGTATTTAAGGAGAGTGTCTTGTGAAGACAAATCTACACCCAAGATTAAAGATCCTCTTCTAAATTCTTATGTGTAACTTTGAACACTCTAACCTTTAGCTTGTCTAAAATTTTGCTAATCCATAATTTCCTTTTGCATGTAAGCTAATGGATAAAATTACCTTCTTAATTCAGCTACAAAATCATTCCAAGAAGAGATAATTTACCACTTTCGTCAAATCTTCTTGAGTTCTGACCTCCCACCAAATGAGAGTTGCACTTTCCAACCGAAGAGAAGCAAGTTAGATCTTGTTCACATCATCATTAATCCTTTGGATCCTACAATAGACTTCAATTTGAAGAACCAAATTATCCAACTTTTCAGCATTTACTTCCCCATTGTACATAGACAATTCAAACTTGACATCAAGCTTTAACAAAGGAGACTTAGCATGCCCTTTTGGAGATCTAGGAGGAGGTGGAGGTGGAGGATTGCTCCCATCACCACGATTACCTTTTGGTTGATTTGAACTCTCTCCATGCAACTTTGTTGTCCTCTTTTCATATAAAACTTCCACCATTTTAGACATTTCATAGAAATCCTTTATGAAATCTCTCTCATCCTCAGACATTATCTCATGTTCTTCTTCATGTGCCATGACTGGTGGAGTTTGAGTATTTTGTGACCTCCTTGAACCAATTTGAGGATTTGGTTCTTCAAGCACTCCTTCTCCTCTTTTCAACTTTAACCTTGTAAGCATAAAAAAACACTTGCAAACATAGTCAAACCTTCAAAACAAATTGGCTCTGATACTAAACCGATCTGAAATTAAAAACTTGAAGGTCTATTAAAAATTTGCAAGAAGGTTTATGTCTTATGGGCAAGGGATCAAGTTGCAAAAGCACATAAACTTTAATGTTTTAAAAACCCAGTTTGCAAAAATAAAACAGAGAAATATGAACCATGAACAACAACACAAAACAACAAATTGATAATGAAGCTCACCCCTCCTGGGCTACATCTCTGGGTCCAACTTCCATTGTTGGGCCTCTTCAATTATATGCTCAAATATGAAATTACATCAGTTTACAGTGCTCAAAATGCAATAATAGTGCTACCAATGGATTTAGAATGCTAAAAAAGACCCATCTAGGCTTTTCTTGAGCTAAAAAAGGTTAAAAAATGAGAAAAATATGCCTCCTTGTACAATTATATTAATTGTTCTGCAAATATGCAATTATGGCTAATCATCCTATGAGTTCCACCTTTTTGCCAACCGTCAAGCGACAATTCACCCAGCGTCGGCAAAAGTCCCGCAAAAAAAGAGGCAGATTATCGCCTCCTTAACTGTGCCAATATCCCTTGAGCGTCAGTCAAGGTCACATGGGGCACCATGTGGTCGAGGGTCAGGCTAACAACCCGCCCCCGCTGCTTCGCTCCCTTCAATATCAGTATATGGTCATATAGTGATTCATGGGACCAGGGGTTGACGTGGTCTAGGTGCCACCTAGTCTGCTCCCTCCGATATCAGTATATGGTCATATAGTGATTCATGGGATCGAGGGTCGACGTGGTCTAGGTGCCACCCAATCTTTTCCCTCTGTCGTGACTATTGGTCATGTGTAGTTCAAAAAAATCGAGGGTTGAGGCAAAGTGCCCTGCCCCTCTTGCCACCATTAAACCGAATTGAATTCAAATGAATTCGGGTCGTTACATATATTAAAAATAAATATGTGGTTCATTAGTTAAATTGTTTGTTTGTTTAGATGAGGTCTCGTGTTCGACTCCGACTGGGTTGATCGGTCACAACTAACCAATTTTGGCCTCTCCCAGAGTGCCACATAGAGCTCAGGGATTGGGTCACGTGTCACTTCGTGATTGGCCCATACCATGTACCTCAACCAATAAAAATGTACCAACCAGTCTTGTAGGGTACTTCCACGTGGTGGCACGGGATTGGTCCATACCACTTACTTTACATGCTCAGTCAGATGCTGACATCAACATATGGTCTGCCCAGTCAATAACCCAGTTAGCCCTACTGCAACCTTACTGCTTGACTTTTTAGTTATTTGGCCAAAACTTCAGAACGCGATATCTTGAGCATACAATGTCGGTTTAAGGTGATTCAAATGATGTTGGATTTAAGACGACGAGCACTGTGATCTGGTGCTGGTTCTAAGTGATTTCTAGCACTTTCAATTTTGGGTATTTTTCTAACCCCTTGGATCAAAATCTTGGTCCTGACAGTGAACAACTTCCACCTGGCCTTTTGAGTATTGAAGAAATTACTGAATATTCTTGACCTTCCTCTCCTATTCATTTAAGAGGGTCTCCTCTTTATCAAGCTCATCCTTTTCACACTCTTCATACTTAAATACAAGCTCCTTCACCTAGTACCCCTCATTTCAACATACCTTTGAGTTTCCCTCAACCAACTTCTTTGGGAAGTATAAACATGATTGAGTCAGCGATGGTTTCTCAACTTGTATCTGGTATAATGAGTGAGTCAACCGAAGTTACAACTGCCTCCATGTTTGTGACTTCGCCAAAAACACATTTGTATGGTGGTCCATCTGCACCACCCGGTTATTAGTCCTCATTTGGAACCTTTTATGGCACAATAACCAGTCCATGGACTTCTACTTCTCCATCCTCATCTGGAATGTCATCTGGAACCTCTGTAATGAAAACCTCACAACCTATTGCATCCATTGCACCCCAACCATCTAAGGAGCAATAATATGGTCCAAATGTTAATGGAATGGGACATTTACAACATCCTCCACCTTATACTGGGTACCCTCCTCCTGGGGGGGAAATTACCTCTGTATACTCCCTATCCCCCACCAGGGGGGAAATTTGTTGAGGGATTGTACCCATTTCTAAATCAAATGCAACAAGTTGGTGCTCATACATATTCGAGTCAACATCGTACTAGTGCTCCCTTTCTAAGAATGACTGCTAATCCTTGGCATCCTACACTGCCCATTCAACCTGGTTTGGCTCAAATAAACTCTTGACTTTTCAACATGTTCCAACTATACCTCAGGTTCCTACTTGTCAACCTATACCTCAATCTGCCCAAGTTGTATCTCAAGTAAGTCAACCTACCCAGGCTACACCTCAAATGCAACCTGTTCCATAAGTATCTAGGATGTCTCAAATCCTAGCTACCCAACAACTTTAGGATGCCTTACAAACCCCACCACTTGGTCAATCCACACATCAAATGCAAGTATAACAATATGTACATGGCATGGCACAGGAGCAAACCAGTCAACCTAATGTAGGGATGTTGTAAAATCCCTATGGACAATTGTACCAAGGTATCTCGCAAGCGCAACAATTTCAAGCACAACCATTCCAGTTTGATCAAGGTTATAGTTATCCTAGACAACCTGGTTATATGTATCCTAGTTATCATAATCTTCCATGTCCGAGAATGCAAATAATTGTGCGTCAACCTATTCCATCATACCCAGTGTATCCTCCACCACAGGGTAACCTTCCTCCTCAAAGTCAACCTTCCAAGGTAGACTTTAATAGGTAGTTGTCGTTTGTTGCAATTCTTGAGCCTCCAAATTTAACCCAGCGTACAAATGATCCCATTTGTCACTCTCCTTGGTGGTCGGTCATCTATGAAGTTAACGAGTGACATTCCCAAATTCAGTGGAAATTATAGAGAAGACCTGTCTACTAATGTTATGACTGTTAGCCTCACTCTCATGTGATGAAAACAATTATAAGTCCAAAACAATTAAATTAATTAAATCAAGAAAGTTGGATTTAATCCTACCTTTCTAGATTGAGTTTTTTCCTTCATGGGTAGGAGTTAGTTTAGGCCTAGTTGGTTGAGAGATTCTCTCCAACTAGTTAGGCTCCTATATTAGTGTGTTGTTGAGATATTTTCTCAACCATAGTGTCCATGATAGACGTACTATCTTGAGACAAACTTTCTCATGTATTTATTTATACTGTTATCATTCTTTGTACATTACATCATGAGAGGAATATAGTGAGACTCTGGCCTTTACCGCCATGTATGATTTGTGTATATTTTTGCTATTTATTTTATGAGTGTTTTATTATTAGTTTATTGGATTTCTTCAATTGGTATCAGAGCCAATATGGGCTTGACTCCCTTAAAAAAAAAGGTCCAGGAAATGAAAAAAATTGAAGTTTTATTCTTTGTAGTTGGCATGTGAGAATAGATAGTTTTGTGTGTGAATTGCCTCTGGATCTGGATTTTTATTTGGATGGTATTGGATGGAAAGTCTTCAATAAGCCTTCTTGATCTCTGCTTCAGAAGCTGCAGGATTCAGTCCAAGAATTGCAAATGGCTCAAAAGGTTGAACATCGCGAGTAATATGCTTGACATAGTATAAGAGAAAAAGCATTATCGCCCATAGCAGAAGGCGCATCAAGTTGCTACAGGTTGAAAATTTCGAGATCTTCTTGGCCACGGATGTGCAGTATTTTCCAGAGCGTAAGCAGACGGAACGGTGGCAGCGAATGCTCCTTACCTTCTTCCACGCCACATTCGCCACTCGATGGATAGTGTATGACACCAGTGATAAGACCATAATCATCAGTATGAGGATCAGAAACAGAGAACTGTTCATAGAAGTAACATACTAAAACGTGAGGGCCACTACTCAACGATGGAGGATTAGAGCTTTGAGTGGATATAGCAGCAACAAGGTCAAAATCATTATCTTTTGCTTTATTTTTTGAACATATAGTGACAAGATGCACCACGTCGTTGTCCAAACCTAGTCATGGTTTAACCCGTAAATCAAAAGGCTCTGAATAAAATATTTCACTCCATAGTTTCCTGCATCTATACAATGCATCAACCTCGCTTTTGTACTCAAGAAGCAGAGGCTTGTTGATTATTCTGGCAAACCGAGAGACAAATAATGATGATATGCTTTCGGATTCAAACAATGACAATGGCATACCCATTGAATGTCCAAGGGAGATAACAGAGTTTGCGATTGCCCTAATTTTATTGCCAGAGGCATCCAAATTTTTTTGTATCTTCTAATGGCCTGCAAGACCAGAGGACCGTGGTGAAGACTAGCTTCGATTTCATTCTCAGCACCAGTGCTACTAGCTAAAGCCCACTTCTGACGTGGACACGGAGGCAAATATTGATCAAAAAAAAAAAATCATACCTGAGCAACCGTCTAATTCTCAAGGTACCGCCCTACACCACTATGTTAGCAGAAGGTGATCCAAATCCGAATCCTATACCCGATCCATATTTCTAGAGTCACTAAAGTTTACAGATCTAAGAAGGTATTTTTTCTTTGTTTTTTTTAGAAATATGTTGTAAAAAGGTGATCGGATTGGATCAAATCTGGTTCTTTATGGTTTGTATAACGAGTGATGAAAGGATCATGATACACTAAAGAGACATGGAGCGCATTTCTCAGCTCCATAGTTGCATACTCCAACATTATAGCCTGTGATCAGTTTGCTGCTATGATTGAGCCTATAGCCATCACATTCCCCGCGTTAACAATCTCCCATCTCCTCGATCAACAGAACATTGGGCTAGCATTGGACCATTGAAATTTGAAACTCAACGTTAAAATTTCAACTTTGCATATTTTCTAGCGTTTTCACACCACAGTGTTTACCAAATCCTAGATAAAGGATGTTGAGGCAGAAGTGGACGATAGATCTGCTCATGTCAAAGCAAGAATATGGTAGTTGCCAATGACGAGAGTAGTAGATACAAAGAGCACGTAGTTTTTTCTTTAGTATTCTACATGTTCATAATTTAATGGGATGAATGTAAAAGCATTTTAATGCTTTTGGAGAGATAAGGTGAGATTTTGTGGAGTAATAAGGTGAAATTATTTTGTAATTGTGGAGTGATAAGTGAAATTCATTATTGTAATTCAAAGTAATATTTTACTTAGAGAGAAATTGAGTCAGTGCAGGTAGTTTTTGAAGCTAATTTGCTTCCAAAGTTTGCAAGTGTGACATTCTCATTGAGAAGTTTCCACGACAAATTTGTGACATTGAAGAATGATGTACTCGAGTAATTAATAAAATCATAATTTTTATGGTGCTTGTGTCCTAGATCCGCCCGAAATTGAATAAGGGGATCTTAGGTACACCATGTGTAATGAATGCATATGCATGACTTGTGTTTAGATTATCAAAACGCTCTCTTTGTATTATGCTTAAACAACTACATGCACATAAGCAAGCTTAGGTATAAGAACGCTTAGTTAAGCTCCTATAATCAAGCTTAAGTACACAAGCACAGAGCGTCACATCATCAACTTGATAAGATGATATTCCAAGCAAGCACATTTCACATGATGTAATCAAAGCAATCAAGTTAAGGATGATACAAGATCAAGCATTTCAAGCCAAGACGACATCAACATCATCAACACTTTTTGTATCACTTGCAGATAAACATTTTTTAACTGAATTGTACGGGTGCATTCTCGGTTGTAACCGACACCCTAATTTGAATTGTTAAGGTGAATACATTAAGTCAAGTAAGTCTTCAACTGAGTCATCAAGATTGAACTTGTCATTTGTCTCTTCGGTGCGTTTTCTACAGTGTTCGACACCCTTCCTTTTTTAAAATCAGCGCATTCAATGAGTACATTCAAGAAAGCACAAAGTGTCAGTAATCAATCAAGCAAGTTAAAGAAATCCATCTAGCAAGCAATCATCATCAAACGAGTGTGAATTCTTCTATTCTATTCTTCAAGTGAGCATCAAATCAAGCCAGTGTTTAACGCAAGTGCAATAAGCAATAAATCAAGGGAGTGTGTCATTCAAACAACAAAGAAAGCGAGTGTGTCATTCAAACAACCAAGCAAGCGAGCATGTCAAAATCAGCTGTGAAAGTTCAAAGCACGACATCTACAACAAACGAGCTAGTGTGAAGTTGATTGAAGCATTCACAAAGTGTTAGTGAAGCATTCAAGCAAAGCGATCGTCATCAAGCGAGCGTGAAATCAAGAGTTCAAGCAACCAAGTTATAAAACTCTAGCAAGTGTTTAAAGCATTAGCAATAAGCAACAGTACAAGCGAGTCTGAATTCAAAGTGAGCAAGCTAACCTGGCGACACACATTCAACTGTCCCAAATTCTTAACAATTTGATTTTATCATCAACTGGCGACATGGTGAACATCAGCAAGACAACTCTTGTTGATATTCAAGTGTATCTTCAACATGCACATGAAATGATTGAGTTCCTTCAACTGGAGTCGCAATTACAAAGAACTGAATTGCTAGAGAAGAGTGATGCTTCCAAGTCTTTGAACAATATAAATACAACTGATGATTCCAAGTCACTAGTCCAACCAACTTCAAGTGTCGAAGTGATCCCTGATCCTGTTCAACTTTCTTCCAAACCAATCATCAGGCCATGGGAAGAAATCCAAAGTAACATAAATCAACGAGGCTTAGGATATGTCAAAGATGACGCCAAATTGCATATCCCAGATTATTCAAGGCCCATTAAGTTTGTCAGTGCAGGGTTTCTTGCACAAATCACATCGGCTAATTCTGAGAAAGTTGCAGACAAACAGAAATATGCGCAAAATGAAGTTGCAGTCAAACCAAAATGCCTTCATTGTCAAAAAACCGGTCATCTGGAAGATCAATATTTTGATCTCCATCCTTGTCACCATTGTGGAAAGTCAAATCATTCATCAGCACAATGCAACAAACAACAACAATCAACCAGATTGAAGATCAATTATTCATGGATTGATCCCTGGGAATGGTCATCAACAGTAAAATGATTGTATAAGCTTTACAACAGAATTCAATCTCACGTATTGCAGCCAACAGTCAACTGAAGATGGTACTCTCATGCACCTGAAAGTGCGAGTACACCAGTGAAACTCTCCTACACCTGAAGGGGGTGGGTGGGAGTTCATAAATCAAGTGCAAATGATTGTATCTCCTTTCAGCTGACAAAGGGGGGAAATGATAATGGAATTCAGGGAGATTGTCGGACTGAAAGTCTCGACAACATCCTCAACAGCAGCCAGTGGGCATCCTCAAATTAGCTATTGGGTGATCATCATAAACAAATTGACAATGGTTGTCAGACTGAAAGTCTCGACAACATCAGCAAAGCAGCCAGTGGGCATTTTCATTAGCGAGTGAACATCAACAAATTCGCCAGTGGGTGATCGACAACAAAGTCAACAGTGAGCAATTTTCAAACACAACAAAAGCAACAGTGAGCAATTTTCAAACACAACAAAAGCAACAGTGAGTTGTTTTTCAACGTCATCAGCCAGTGGGCGATCGTCATAAACAAATTCGCCAGTGGGCGTTCTCAATATTTAGTCAGTGGACAAGCAAATTCGCCAGTGGGCGTCATCAACATTTTATCAGTGGACAAAGGATGCTGATTGAAAGCAAAGGACAGATGGATCCTTTTTTAGCTTGGCACATGATGGAGTTGTCAAGTAAAATTTCAGAGATGAATCAGACTTGTAGTTGACTCATGTTCTTTTCAGATTAGAGTTTTTTTAGCATCCAACTTTGGCGGTTTTTCAGGCAGTGTTTTTTGAGGATCAATAGTTTTAGCGTGAGAACTTGGAAGATGGTTCCTAGTTCTTATTTTGGACTTATCATTGAGGGGGGGAATGTTAGCCTCACTCTCATGTCATGAAAACAATTATAAGTCCAAAGCAATTAAATTAATTAAAATCAAGAAAGTTGGATTTAATCCTACCTTTCTAGATTAAGTTTGTTCCTCATAGGTAGTAGTTAGTTTAGGCCTAGTTGGTTGAGAGATTCTCTCCAACTAGTTAGGCTCCTAGATTAGTGTGTTGTTGAGATATTTTCTCAACCATAGTGTCCAAGATAGACATAATATCTTGAGACAAACTTCCTCGTGTATTTATTTGTACTATTATCATTCTTTGTACATTGCATCATGGGAGAAATACAGTCAGGCTTTGGCTTTTTCCACCATGTTTGATTTGTGTATATTTTTGCTATTTATTTTATGAGTGTTTTATTATTAGTTTATTAGATTTCTTCAATGACATATCATTTATGGTGTTCATTTATTTAAATAATGACTCTATCTGTTTACGGATTTTCCAAAGAACTTTCATTGGTATGAAAACTAAGTGGTATATCAAATTGCCATGAGCTTATTTCAACAACTTAAGTTCCTTATCAAATACATTTCTAACTCACTTTCAGTTGCCTATTCGTTATGAATTGGGAACCGAACTTTTGACCTCTTTCAAACAATCTAATTCCACCCATATATCTTATCATATTCATGAGTGGAGATGACGACATTGATTGTTTAAAAATTACGTTCTTGATCAGTTATTGGCCGAATGGTTCACCAAATCGTTTATGGCACCAATAACTGTAGATGATGCTAAAAGCAGAGTCGTTATTGAAGAACAAGTAATTTCTCGTGCCTAATATCTTGATCTCATTTATACGTAATCTAACATGCTTTGCAATAAAATATCCAATGCCCCGAGACCTCAACACAATTTTCCACCACCTCCTACTAAAGAATCACATGTCTTTGATGATGTGATTGGTTCTACTACCCAATAGACAATGAGTAAACTATCTAGTTCATCTCTTATTGCGGCTACTCAAAACTCGTCCTCTGCTACTCTTGCGACTACTTCCGAGATTAATGTTATCCAATCTACGAAAGGAAGATCGTAGCAACTCGGATGTAAGAAGAAAGTAAAATGAAAGAAAAAGAAATATAATTCTTCGCAGGATAAACAAAATAACTAGTCTCCTGAAGATAAATAGAAACCTTGTTATTCTTGTTTAATCTATAATGAGGAACATTTTACCCAGGATTGTCCAGATCGGGCGAAGTTAATCAATTCCTCAAGTCGTCATTTGTCGCGCCTATTGTGTTAACATATCCATTTACTAATTAGGAGACGAACATGGTTTCACAAGATCCAACTTCTTCTTCCTTGGTTACAATCTTATCTTCCACCAAATCGAAAAATGAAATCATGGTGGCTACTAGAAATAAAGACTATGATAATTTGAATCCCTCGACTAGTAAGGTTACTGATCAACCTGCTAGTTCTACCTCCACCACTTTAGATCCTTCTCCAAATGTAGTTCCCACTAAATTCACTATTAAACCTCATAAGGGCATTATTCACAAATCAACATTTAATCCTCGTGCGAGGGTTGTGCAAAATTATAATATAGTAGAAGACCTAGCTCAAGCCCCTTTTTATATGTCTGCTCTCAAGGTTTTGTAGAATTGTCCTGCCCATAAGAGATGTTTACTTGCAGCAATTGGAGGCATACACATTTCCGATTCAAATCTTGTGGTCTTTAATCATGCGAATCATACAACCAAAATTCCACCACAACTAGCGTTTATGATCGAGGTTGTTGTTCAAAGTAAAAATATTCATCAAACAATTGTGGATGAAGGTGCTTCAACTTGTATCATGCCACTTTCCTATTGGAAGGATATTGGTTCTACTTCACTTAATCAATCATCGACTACTCTCAAATCCTTTGATGGAAGAGGCTTCAAGCCTTATGGAACTTTGAATACGTTGCAAGTAGAACTAGCTGGCAAAACAATTTCAGTAGAAGTCGAAGTTATAAATAGACGATTAAATTATTACCTTTTACTGGGCCACACATGGATTTATGCCATGGTTGCTATCATTTCAACCTACTTTAGGATGATCGCTTTCCCTCACCAGGGGGCATCGTGGCCATTGATCAACTTACCTTTTTTTCCACTAATTCTCAAACTACTGGATGCATCCCTCTTGTGGGCGAATCCCCACCACCTTACCAACATGTTGGAGTAGGGTTACTTAAATATTCCTCTTTGATGGGAACTTTTTCCCTTCCTCCTCTTGACATTCCAAATCTGGTTTCCTTCATCAATATTGTTTCTTCTTGCACTATTCCATCTGATCCTTGGATAGTGCCATATGCCTATAATGTTGATACATTTGGTGACTCCATGTCGCTCAGTCTTGTTGAGCTCGAATACGAAGCTATTTATTTGGCCTATTCGACACATTATGCTTTCTCCTGCTAAATAGATTGGGTCGATGATTCCCGAGATTATGTTTCATCTTCTAATCCTTTCTCCGGTACATTCTCTTTTGATGAGAGCATCATGGAAATCATGATGTTAGATGACGTGCCATGGGACGATAATTGTCATTGTTCATCCTTACTTGACACCTTTAAGGATAATCTTGGAGATATTTATTCACCCAATATCATTGAAATATCTACAAATTCCTTATCTATCCATGATGTCGATTTAGAATTTTTTTATTATAAAATATTGAAGAAATCGTTCCTCTTGATATTTTGATTAAGCCTAAAATTGTTAAAAATGTACATATTGGTGAATCTTGTTCTCCTAATGAGGTCAATATTTATAAATCCATTTTCTAGGAATTTCAAGATGTTTTTGCCTGGACATATGAAGAGATGCTAGGTATTGATCCCAATATCATTGTACATGAAGTCAAAATGTATCTAGATGCTAAGCCAATTTGACAACAATTATGTCTGGTTCATCCTAAGAAAGTTGTTGCTATCAAAGTGAAGGTTGAAAAACTTTTGCAAGCTGGTTTCAATTACCCAATTCCTCTTATTGATTGGGTCTTGAACATTGTTCTTGTCATGAGAAAACAAGGTACGATTCGTGTTTGTGTCAATTATTGAGATATCAATTGTGCTTGTCCTAAGGACAATTATCCGACTCCATTTATCAACCACATTGTTGATGGTTGTGCCAGAAACAAAGTTTTTTGTTTATGGATGGTTTTTTCCGGCTACAACCATATCAACATACTCCCATCAGACGAACATAAAACTGCATTTATTTGTTCATGGGGCATGTTCACCTATCGTAAGATCCCTTTTGGTTTGAAAAATGCGGGTGCAACTTTCCATAATGTTATGAATTATGCCTTCCACGACATTAATCTTTTTGTACAACTATATTTGGATGAATTACCTGCTGATTCAAAACATCACGAGGATCATCTGATGCATCTCAGATCCATTTTCTTACATTGCTGCCATTATAATATCAGGTTAAATCTACACAAATGCATGTTTTGTGTCCAATCTGGTAGATTTCTCAACTTCGTTGTGTCGAAGCAAGGAATTTGTATTGATCTGCTTAAAGTGTAGGCGATCCTCGATCTGCCTGCTCCTTCCTCGCTTGTTCAATTACAACGCCTCCAAGGGAAGACTAACTTTCTACAGATATTTGTTCCCAACTATGTTGAATTAACCAAAGGAGTTACTCAATTATTGAAGAAAGGGGTTCCCTTCCATTGGGACGACACTTCCCAAAAGGTGTTTGATGCTTTGAAAGATGTTATGGTTCGAGCATCATTGTTGTATCCCCCTGATTATCAACTTGATTATTTCATGTACCTCATTGCTGTTGTTCTACCATTTCTATGTTATTGGTCCAAGAAGATGATGTCGAGAATGAACATCCCATTTATTATTTGAGTCAGAATTTGAATGACACTAAAATCAAATACACTCACATTGAAAAGTTAACTTTGGTAGCTATTCAAGTTGTCCAAAGGTTTCACCACTACATTTTGCTTCAGACTATGGTATTTTCTAGTTGCAACCCCATGACATATATTATGTCACAACAATTGTTGGGGGCAAGTACTATATGAATTGTTATTCTTTAGGAGTTTGATTTTGAATTCATAAAATCCAAATCTAAGAAGGCCCTAGTCTTCGCCAAACTAATCTGCGACCTTCCCTCATCTGAAACTGAGTCTACATATGACGATTCTATTCCCGACGAGTCGTTTTTTTGATAGATTCACCTAATCCTTGGTATGGAGATATTATCATATATCTCTAGAGCCAGACTTCCAGACCTAATATCGCTAGCTTAGACCAACGACGTATTCGATACTAGGCAAAAAATTACATTATAATTTGCAACACCCTTTATCGTCGTGGTATTAATGCCATATTTTGAAGGTCCCTTGCTTGTCAAGAATATGAGAAAGCTTCAAATGAATGCCATGTTAGGGCATGTGGTGGACATATGTCTCGTTATGCCATCACCCATAAGATTTTATGTGCTAGTTACTATTGGCCTACTATGTTTCACGGTTGCATCCTTGCAGTCCAAAAGTGTCGTGCTTTCCAGATTTATGCTATAAAACTCGTGCTCCACCTACTTTCCTCTACATCTTGTTATCATCGTTGGACCCTTTGCAAAATGGGGCATTGACTTTATAACATGTAACCCTCACTCGGTCGGGAGGAATGGCTACATCATTATAGCGGTAGATTATTTTACCAAATGGGTTGAAGCGATGCCAACATATAATAACACTGGTGAAACAATTGCCCTTTTTCTTTTTAATCATGTTATTGCTAGGTCTAATGTACCACAAGGCATTGTTACACACCATGGGAAACATTTCTGAAATCACATGATGTATGATCTTACTGCCAAGTTGGGCCTTCAACATGACAACTCAACTCCCTATTACCCATAGGAAAATGGGCAAGTATAATCTATTAAGAAAGTTTTGAAAACAATGATACAACACATGCTAGGGATCCGCAAATCAAATTGACACTTCATCTTTTATGCAGTTTTGTGGGCATACTGAACCTCTTTCCAAAATGCCACTAAATTCGCACCCTTTTAATTTGTGTATGGTCTAGAGGCAATCCTTCCCATCGAATGTGAGATTCCATCTTTGAGGTTTGTTGTTGAACTTCTCCTCACAACTTCCACAGAAGAAGAGCGTCTCTTGCATCTAGCTCATTTAGATGAAACCCAATGTGATGTCACGATGGTTAATGAGGCCCATAAGAGACGTATCAAAACACAATACAACAATAATGTTAAACTTTGTTCCTTCTTGGAAGGTGACCTAGTGTTGAACTGGTAAATCCCCTCTGCGGATAGAGGCGATCCCACTAGCCCAACACGGGTCTAGCAACAATCACACACGCTACACGCAGGTTCCTAATTGCATAAATCAAAGATCGATCAAGATGATCTACCTGGAATCCAACGCTAGTAGTTGTAGAAGAAACGCCGCTCCCGCTCCTTAGCTTTGGCTGGTCACAATCCTCACGCTCCGCGTAAACGGACACCTGCACAAGCAAAGAACGATACAAACACAAGCGTAAAATCCAGTATATGCAATTATATATCGGTCAGAAAAGATACAACTCAAATACCATTGAAAGACACATGAGTGGAACCATAATGATAGTCGTTTATTAAACAGTAAAAACAGAGAAAGATTACAACCAAAGGGTTCTGACATTGAACCTCCTCTGACTGGGCAAGCAGCTAAATACGCCTTGCAAAGTGACCTCTTCTCTCTCAATATTTTGGCAGCATAACCCCTCTACAATTCTCAATTCTCACTATCACTCCAGCATAATCTCAGCACTCACATTAGCTCTAGCAAAAACTAGTTGGTTTAATGCAGGGTGACAGTCATTTATAGATGGAGGAGGAGGAAGTATGCATTGTATCCGGACACCTATTGAAGATTTAGCATTGTCCTAGAATAGCCACTGAACTTGGTTTACATGGATAAAAAGATGACACTGGACCACTTCCATGAGATTTTTCCCCAGAGAACTGCATGAACAAAGAAGGAAAAATACTTCAGTGCGCGCTGACTAAAAATCATAACCAAATTTAGGTGGCGCGGGCTTTGCTCTATGACAGAGCGTCCATGGGCGCGCCCTCTTTGGAGGAACTGAGTCATTGGCGCGGGTAAGACTCTGTGGACCCGCGCTAATGGAAAAAGGGCACTTTTTAAGGCTAATATGCAAAAGGTGTCTTCAGGGACTTTGAAGTTCATACCTAGGAGAATCCAATGCAAGTATTTTTAAGTTGTGTCACTGGTCACAGGTCCACAAATGTGTCCTCCAATGTGCGAAAGCAAGGGTAATAGGGACGGTGACCAACGGTGACAAATTACTGCGTAACATGGGTAATGGAAGAAACTAGCACTAAGATATTGTGGACCTTTTGAGATCTTGCAAAAAATGGGTATCATTGTTTACTTACCATCACATGTGAAAATTCATGATGTTTTACATATATCTTTACATAAAGAATATGTAGTTCACCCTAACTATGTGTTGGATCGTGATGTTATATAAATGAAGGAAACTATCAAATTTCTAAGGAAAATTTTAAATATCCATGCTTGTGTAAAAACCTTGGAAAATATTACAAATTCTTAAAACACCAAACATAAAATATTTAACAGTATTTTTATAAAAAATATTCAAATTTCTGTGATCTTTATATAATCTCTAGAGTTTTTTACAAATTTTAGAATAAAATACTTTTAACTAAAAATGAATAACTATAACCAATAAATTAAAAATTAATAAAAAAAAATTAAAATAAAGAATAATCCATAAATAAAATTTGACCTTTAAGATTTTTCACAATAATAATGTTTATATCACATCTTATTATTCATATAGCACATAGGTAACATATAACTTATATAGAGATAGGATTTGATAGTAAGACGGAGCCGAGGAGAGGTCGGCCATGGCGTCCCTGTTGAGACAGGTGGGAACAGGTGCGTATTCGCAATCACTGGAAGAGGCAAGGAAGCGGGTCTTTAATTTCTTGAGGGAAGCATGCCGTTCCATCTCATAGATCATGGAAACCTACAACATCCACGAAGTTATCACCCCTTCTCAGATGCGGTCTGTTGTAGTTGCCCAGTTTCGAGAGCAGGCCCATTTAACCAATCCAAAGCTGACTGGTTTCAGATAGGTAGCGCAGAGAAGTCAGCGGTCTTCAGGTGCAGATTCAGTGGGCAGCATCAATCACGGAAGGCCAAGACAATTTAAGGGCGCCAGAGATTGCTGGGATCGGGTATGGAACGACCTTTCGACAACGACAAACGGAGTTTCTGGGCAGTCTGAGTTTGTTTGTTTCCAGTTTTCTTTCGGGGTGCTTATAACCATGATAACCCCAACAGACTCGGTAGACCTAGACCCGGCCCCCGAAGACATCCTCGCTGTCTGGGGTAAGGAAATCACGGAGAAGAATATTAGTGAAATCATCGGGTATTCAAACAGTTTGTCTGATGCGATTTTCCCGGGAGGTGTTCAGTGGCGTCAGGAACCGTTCAAGGGGTTTTTGGCAGAGAGGTAGGAACATGCAAGAATTCCTTTGCGAGGCGAGAACCCAGTGAATGAAGGCCTTTCAGTTTTAGGAGAGGCGGGTAGTCCGGTGGAGGTTTCGGTTGAAATCTCTCCAGCCATTGAATCCCAGCCCTCTAAAAACAATGGGAAGTCTCAAGTGCAGGAGGATGGCAGACTGATACCTCCCCCAGCGGGCACGATTCCGGAGCAGGCTACAGAGGAAGTAGTGGATAAAATAAAAAAGGTGAAGGTGTGGAAAAGGAAGCGGGTCAAAAAACTGGTTCTTGGCATGGATGTTCAGGTTGAAGACGCATTGGAGATAGCAGAATGCTCTCTTGTGGGCAAAGCAAGAGGGCGATATGTTTCTAGGAAATTTTTAAGGCAGTGGGCTGAGAGTCAGTGGTTGGAGACCCCAGCTAACTCTTTCAGAACTGACACATTGGCAAAAGGATGGTTTTTAGTGAAGTTTGATTCTAAGGAGGCAATGGAATGGGTGGAAGAGAGGACTTGGGCATTCGGAAACAGGCCTGTTTTTTTCAAACGGTGGAATCCCCTGTTCGATGCTGGGAAGGAGAAAGTCGCAGAAACTCCTGTGTGGGTTAGGGCACCAAACCTCCCGCCATACCTCTGGGTGGATTCAGTCTTCCAAGCAATAGGAAACCACTTGGGCACTTATCTGGATGTGGATAGATCTTATCTGCATACCTATGAAAAAGTGGTTGCAAGGATCCTAGTAAGGCTTAATCCGTCTGAAGGGCTCGCGGAATCATTCCCGTTGCAATACAAGGAATATGATTATGAGCAGCTGTTAGACTATGAACTATTTCCCTTTAGATGTCACTGTTGCCACGAATACGGGCATTTAGCGAGGGACTGCCCTTTGGGGAAAAGAAGAAGGGGGGCTCAGCTGAAGGTGGAGGAGTGGGAGGTCATGACGGACCTCTCCAAATCTCAGAAGAAGGAAGAAGGCTCAAAGAAGGATCAACGGAATGAAGATACCAGCCCCCGATCGGCCGAAGGAACACAGCGGAAAGTGGGGAGCTCTGAGCATCGAACAGACGCCCAGCCAAGACGGGTTCCCACAGAGGTAGATTCAGATGGCGTTATGGAGAAGCCCGGCCTCGGTATGCAGGCCCCTTCTTGTATGCTCAATAAAATTACTGTTTCGTGTAATGATGAAAGAGAGGGAAATACTATTATGGCGCTGATTTTAGAGGACCATCCACAAATATTAGAGTCTGTTCCAGAGGCCTTCCCATCCTCAAATCTGTTCAGTGAGGTGCCTTCCAAATATGATCTAGGAACAGGCGTTTCTATTGTCACTCGTCACTATAATTTAAGGTCCCTCCATAAGACTCCTGCACAGAAAATCGATATGCAAGAATCAATGGGTGGACTTAGCTCTGAACCTTCCAGGGGCACCTCTAAGAAAGGAAGAGGAAGGAAATCTTTTTTATCAAAGGCACAAGTTAAGGCAAAGTATGATGTGGCTGACGGGAAACAAATGTCGATCACCGGGGCGCTTAGAGCAGCGAAAGCCCCTGAGATGGTTATCAAATGATCTGTATATCCTGGAATTGCAGGGGTTTAGCTAGTAAACCCAAAAAACTAGCTCTAAAGGATCTCATTACTCGCCATCACCCGGATGTTGTTTTTCTACAGGAAACCTTGGGTAAGGGATCCGAAATCGAATGTTCGTTGAGATCCTTTCTGCCGGGATGGTCTTTTTCTGCTTTAGATGCTACTGGACACTCTGGAGGCCTCGCCATAGGGTTTAAGGATGGAAGATTCAAGATTCAAAACAGCTGGGGTTTATCTCATGTTTTGGGTATGGAGGTTCTTTCGACAGATTTTGAACAGCGTCTGTTGTTCATAAATGTTTACGGCCCTTGCCAAGGCAGAGTCCAGTTTTGGAACAATTTCTTATCTAAAGAATTTTTGCTGAATAAGAACTTGATTATTGGGGGCGATTTAAACTTCTCATTGGGGTTAGCGGAAGCTTGGGGACCTTCAGCGAGGGAAGATGCTTTAACTGATTTCTTTTCAAAGGCTCTTCAGAATGCAAAACTGATTGATGTCAACATTATTAAGGCAAAGCCGACCTGGCGGAACAGAAGAACGGGAGAAGGTAGAGTTGCAAAGAGGCTGGATCGCTACCTCATAAATGAAAAAATGGCGGCCTATATCCCTTTGCTCAGACAATGGGTGGGGGATGGGGGAAATTCGGATCATTTCCCAATCTTTCTTGAATTCTCAAAGCCTCCCGCAAAGCCGGCTTCGCCCTTCAAATTTAACGCATCTTGGCTTCAGGAGGAGTCTTATCAACAACTTTTCAAAAACACCTGGAGTCATTTGGATTCAAACTCTCAGGTTAGCAAAGGAGGTCATTTTATGGAGAACCTGAAAAGGCTTAAGAGAGCAACCATTGCTTGGGCTGCTGAGAGAAGAAGGAAACAATCTGAGGATTTGGTAAAAATCGAGGAGGCTCTCGGCATTCTTGAAGATCCTGACTTGGACACCTATGTATCTCAGGAATCGAAAGAGAAAGTTCTGTCGTTAGAGAGGAGCAAAGCAAAGATCCTGCTGGATAAAGAAGAGGAGTGGAGATTGAAGAGTAGGGCCATCTGGCTGAAAGCTGGGGACGAAAACACAAAATTTTTTCACAACTACGCTAAAGGCCGGAAAAGTGCAAACACCATCTGGAAGATGAGAGACCCCGAAGGGAGGGAAGTGTCCTCTTTTGAAGCGATCTCCTCAATGGGGAAGAATCATTTTCAAGCCCTCTTTTCGACTCCAGGGGGGATCTCATTGGCCGAAATTATCAGAACGGCTCAAGCGTTTCCTAGATTTGTGGAAGAAGAGGATGCTGATTTACTCTTTAGGGCAGTGGAAAAGGAGGAAGTGGAGCGCATTATTAAGGCAATGCCAAGAGATAAAAGTCCGGGCCCGGATGGCTGGACTATTGAACTCTTCTCACATTTCTTTGATCTTATCGGTGATGAGCTCACTGAAGTTGTGGAGGAGTCTAGAAAGAAAGGTGAAGTATACAGCCCGTTCAACACTACTTTCATCGCACTTATCCCAAAAACTGAGAATCCGGTTTCCTTTGATGATTTCAGGCCAATCTCATTATGTAATACAATCTATAAGATTATTGCGAAGGTTATTGCAGTGCGCCTGAAACCCATCCTTTCTGAGTGTATTTCAAATGAGCAGTTTGGGTTCCTGGACGGTCGACAAATCCACGAAGCAATTGGCGTAGCACAGGAAACCATCCACAGCATCAGGCAAGCAAAGAAGAAAGGGGCTGTCTTAAAGATCGATCTTTCCAAGGCCTACGATAGGATCGACTGGTCTTATCTAAGATTATTGTTGACTCATCTGGGTTTTAAAGTGGAGTTTATAAACTGGATTATGGGGTGCATTACAAATATAAATTTTGCTGTGCTGATTAATGGGGCGACCTCTCAATTTTTCAAAAGCCAGCGAGGCCTGCGACAGGGATGTCCACTTTCTCCCCTTCTCTTCCTCCTGGCAGCAGAGGGGCTTAGCAGATTGATTTTAAAAGCAAAACAGTCAGGCATGCTCACAGGTTTGGAGGTTGCGGTAAACTTGTTCATCTCACACCTTCTTTTCGTTGACGATATTTTGTTATTTTTAAATGGAAATTTACCTGAAGTCAAAGTTCTTAAAGACATCATTGACCTGTTTCTGAAAGCTACAGGTCTTCAAATAAACCCCAGGAAATCTCATTTCATTTTGGAGGGCTTCACCAGGCATGAGGCTTTGGAAATCACATCCATATTGCCTTTTGAAACCACACAGATGGATATGCCTTTTAAATACCTGGGGTTTTGGTTAAAACCGTCCTCTTACCGAAAACAAGATTGGCACTGGCTTGTGGCAAAAATAGAACAGAGGATATCGCACTGGAGTTTCAAGTGGCTCTCTAGAGCCGGTAGACTGACTTTGGTCAATTCAGTTCTTCAAGCCATTCCTGTTTTCTGGGCAGCATTGACTTGGGTTCCCAGAGGGATCATTCATAAAATTAAGAAGATCTGTAGCAGATTTTTGTGGTCAAGTTCAAAGGAAAGTTCAGTGCTCCCATGGGTTGCTTGGGATAAAATTGCCAGACCGAAGGAGTGGGGAGGCTGGGGTGTAAAACAGCTGGCGGATTTTTTCCAATCCTTGGCGGCAAAGTCTGGCTGGCGAATTGTAGAGGCAGAAAATCTCTGGACCAGGGTTGTTAAAAGGAAGTATATTGATCCAACTCCCATCGAAAATTGGATCAGAAGCCCAAACAAAAAAGGGAGGAACTGCTCGGTCATATGGAAGGCAACTTTGGATGCATTTAAAATCATTGAACGAGGATTAGCATGGAAAGTGGGTAATGGTGAATGCGTGCGGATTGGAAAAGACCCTTGGGTAGGCTGCAATGAGCATTTTGCTTTATCTCCTGAGCTGCTTGAACACCTTGACTCAAAAGGAATTACGATGCTTCATCAGATTGAAAATCCGGGCTTGTCTTCCATCTGGGCGCAGGGCTGGAAGTCAGCTGAGCAGTTGGATTTGGAGGTCCTTTGGCGAGATGAATGGAACGTCTTTATTCAAGAATTAAATCGATCAAACGTTAGACTTAAGGACGCCCCAGACTCTCTCGTTTGGGCTCATGCAGAAACAGGTCGATACTCCCCAAAGGCTGGCTATGACTTTTTGATGAGCAGAAAGGGGTGGGAGGATCCGATCTGGTGGGCAAAGCCACTGTTCAAATTAAAATGCCCCAAAAAAGCCAGAATATTTTTCTGGTGCGCTCTAAAAAACAAAATCCCCACCTGGGATATCCTTCAAGCGCGTTTTCAACTGGGGCCGAGTAGATGTCCGCTGTGCAATGATGCCTCCGAATCGATCTCACACCTCTTCGTGAGTTGTCATTTCACCAAGTCAGTTTGGGAGGAAAGTTTCAAGCTGCTGAAATGTACAGGGAAATGGGAAGGGGAAAATTTATCGAATGCATGGGAATACTGGTGGGCTCACTATCCTGAGAAAAATATGTGAAATCTCCTGCCGATTATTAGCTGGGGTATTTGGATATCCCGAAATGGCTGTATTTTTAAAGGGAAGACCACCCCTATAAATGTCATTGCTGTACAAGCATCAACCATTTTCTCTTGTCTTCCCAAACCTGAGAGCTCTTCCTCTTCAACTCAGCGGGCAGATCCCGTTATCAGAGAGGGCATCCCCTATGCCTTTTTTGACGGAGCTGCGCAAAACAATGTCACTGGAGCTGGAATTTTTATTCACCTAAATCCCCTGCATTGCTTAAAAGCATCTGTTGGCCTTGGATCGGGTTCAAACAATTTTGCTGAATTATCAGCTTTAAAATTGCTCCTCTGCTGGCTCATACATAGAAACACACTCACTGTACAGATTTTTGGAGATTCGGAAAATGTGGTCAATTGGGTTAATGGAAAATTTATATGCAGAAACTATATGCTGTTGCCTCTACTGGAAGAAGTTAAGAGTTTAAAGGCCCATTTTAATATCTTCTCCATTGCACATATCTACCGGGATAAAAATGAAGAAGCCGATCGCCTTTCGAAAGCAGGATTACAGCAGGTATTGGGATCGTGGTAGATAACGGAACAAGCTCAGGATCTGATCCATGAGTCGGATGCTCCACCATTTGCTTAGTTTCATTTTTCTCTCTTCCTATTCACTGTTCTGAAATGAACTGTTCTGCTCCTGAGGCAGGAGCGATTGTATTTCCCATCCCTGTTATTACCGATCTAAATCGATCTTGGCTGTGGGCTGTTATCCCTGTAATAGTGGAAGCCCCTGGTGTTCAAAAAACTCATATCCGTGCGATAGTTTTGATGCTGGCCGGTTGCCCGAAGAGCCCAATCAGTTTTAAGTCAAAATGACTTGTCAAATGGGATGCCACTGAGGCGGTTTTCTCTTTTGGGTTTTATGAAACTCAGTGAATGTATTCCACATTCTACTTTGTAGCTTTTTATTCCACTAATAATAAAGCGTGGTAATTTTTCCTTGGAAAAAATAGCACATAGGTAACATCGTATTCAATTTTTGGTCAAAACCTATATTAGTTTGGGTTAGAAAATTTTTTTGTTTGTTGCAAATTTGCTATAGTCTAACATTAGAGATTAAAATTTATTATTTTTAAATAATATTTTGAGCTATTTATCTTGAAACTGATTGGGTAGACTTTTATTATGTAATCATTATCAATATATACCCACCTGTACCATGCTCTAAAATACATACTATGACGTAATGCAATTTGTACCATGCTTTGAAATACATACCATGACTTGATGTAATTTATATTATGAAATGGTGTTACAATGTACACATTATTACTTCAAACATAAAAGGTCATCCCACAACATATCACCTTAAGTAAAATCATCATTATCCTGAAAGAAAATGGAAACAAAGAATTTAATGACTATAATATAAAATAATAAAGTAATTTATAAATCTGTATAAGTCTTTAGAGCACCACGATTGTGCTTTGTCATGGAAAATGATTATATATATGCATTCACTCTTTGATCTGTCATCCAATCCATTATTTTATTACATTATGAATGGAGTTATCTCATTAAGTATTAGATGCAACATTTATTATGAATCAATTTATCTCATTAAATACTAGATGCAACATTTTTTATGTGAAGGGATGTGTGCCACTTTTGTTTCATTTAAGAGTTAACAATGTGATAATGTAACCAATAGATGTGATGCATTGTTTAAATTAGTGGTGCTACGACTAATATTGTTATGTAATATTCCTAATTGGAATTTAATAGTTAATACCAAGCAATGGACTAAGAACAATAATTAAACTAGAACTCATACACAATAATTAAAACAACAAAATGTCCAACAGCACCATCTGATCCATTTTATTAATTTTATGATAAAAGAGTACATAAAATGAGCTGAAGTTCTGGAACCTAGGCTTGCTATGCAAGTTATGCAAAGCCCATGCAGTACAACTATGATTTGGTGGAAATACTAGCCAAAACTAGTACTGTGCACTACCAAAAAATTTACTGCTACTGCTACTAGAATGGAACTGAAGATTCTACCCTGAAGAATGCTCGGATCACCTTGAAATTGCAGCCACAGACTCCACTCCAAAACCCTAGAAATACCCAGAAATGGTTTGGCCCAACTCAAAGACAAATTTGAGACCACCAAGTGATAGAGACTCCTTAACTAACTAACAATTCAACCTGCTATAAATATGAGGATTTTAGGCATGAATATTGCCCAAAAAATTCTATAAAATTAGCTATAGACTCCTCTCAATAAACCCACAAAAACCCAAAAAGGGTTTGGGCTGAATCTAATGTGCCCGGGTGACCCCAAGAAATGTGTATGGTTCTAACTAGTTGGAAAGATGCCATGTAGAAATAATTATGCTATACAAGGCCAATAAATTACTATATAAGTTTCCTCCAAGCCTTGCAAATCACTCCAAGCCTCTTTATTTCTCCTTAGCCCAAACTTCCCAAATCTCCCTATCAAAATGTATGCATAGTAGCTGTTCAAAAACCCCTAAAATAGATAAATTTGGCCCTCCAAAATGTAGCACCCTCAGCATTACAAATAACCAAAGAAAAACTCGCCCTCCTAATGGATAAATCTCAGCACATTCTTCAACGAAAACTCCACTATTTTCCAGATTCTCTCAGCCCCTTTGAATTTCCTTCTGCACCTTAGAGAAGCATGCTCCAACTGGAAATGGTCTGCAATATAGATCCTAGAGAAGCCTTGAGATGGACTCCTTCTTACTACCCTAGGGTGACACTCGAAGTTCACCAAAGGTAGAGGTGGAATTCCCACTCGGAAATTCATTGTGCTGAACATCACGGTTTTCTTAGCTAATCAGCTCAAGAGAACTAATTTTGAAATTGTAAAATGACTAAAGATCCCCCAAATGAGGGCCTCCTTGCTCTATTTATACTTGTTGGCATCCCTCTCCCTTGGTGGCACCTGCTTTCCACTAGTTCATCCCCTTTCTTTTTTTCTCTCTTGCTCCATAAGTGTGCATTCGCTTTTTGTCTCTCTTGTCGCCCCCACCTGCCAAGGAACTGCAATCTTTCCTTTTCACCCAAGCTCCTCAAGATGAAATCATATATGAAACTTGAACTACAAAATTGTGTTATGCCTAGCACCTCCCCAATAAAATTTGTTAATATCCTCAAATGAAAAATCAAAATTGGGGATATTACAATCCTCCCCATAAAAAATTGCTTGTCCTCAAGCAATGCTTGAACAAGCACCCTATCTAGTTGTTGATCCCAACTATTACTACAAATTATGCCAGGGTTCCAGATGAGCCACTGAATTGTCCCTGACATTTGCAGTGTCCTATCATGAAGGAATCCCTCAATACTAGGGTCCTAAGCCATCATGTCCAACATGAAGCTCCCCTTGCTCCACTCACTATCCTGCCATGTATAAGTACCAGAAGCCCTCTGCATACCATGAATGAGTAGGGAATCACAATCACGATAATGTAGCACTCTATCCAACTCCTCATGAAGCTTCCATACTGAGTAGTCCATCTCATACACTCCAAGAGTAAACTCTTGAAGTTACCACCCAATCCCTGTAGAGTTAAAGTCTCGCTCTCATGAGATAAAGTCTTACTCGCATGAGTTTCCCTTGATATCTTCTTGTTGATGCCCTTTGCATGTTGATGAAGTCCCCCACACAATTAGCTAATCACTAAATTCCAATGGAAGATCTAAATGATATCTCCCTATAGAAATCGGTTCATCCCCAAGGGTAGTTGTACTGCCAAATCGTATGATGTCTAGATCGCATGCTAGTCTAAAATGGGTTCCACCATGCTGTCGCTACGCAACTCTGACCATGAAAGTCTACCCATCATGTTCTAGTTGTATCCTCCTCTCCTGGGACCTAATGGAAAAATACCTATAAACCCCCAAAGCATCTGGCCTAGGAATCTCCATGATGTCATGACCTACCCATCCAACACTCACCCTGATCCATAGCAACAACAAGGAAAACCAACCTTGCCATGCGATAAAGGCTTCAATGCTCCCCCACATGTCAAACAAAGTGTGAGTTAGATTATCCTCTATCTTGATCCCACTCATCACAAAAACAGAGTGTCCCATCAACCAACCAACTCCCTAGATTCCATAGCCAGAATGGCAACATAGTCCCGATAGCTATTGGCAGCAACCTATACCATGTCTCAAGTCCTTATGTGCAATCAATATATGGATTTCCTACATCACGAACCAATCTAGTGTGTGCAGAATTTCTCTTCGTCAGTCATACCACATAGTGGGATCTGTCATCCTGCCTCCTGAAAGCACTCCCAAACACTGCATAAAGTCTAAACATTCGTCTACAAGTAAGGTCTGCCAACCATTGTAGATGCTCATGAGAAACCTTAGAATGTCTTTCCTAGAGGGGGTCATGCATCTCCCTAAGTGTAGGATCAAGGGTGGTGCAAGTGTTACCTCTACAGAAGATCAGACTACCCCCACGCATGCATCCACCAGCTCGTGCCCTAACCATATGCCACAGCTGTAAATCCTCTCTCTTGATGCACCATATCCCATCCAACTATCTCAAACCATCCTCCAAGGTCCTATTGCTCATGATGCGAGCTTCAAGAGATGATATCTAAGTCCATTGTGTCAGTGTGAAACACTGGAGAGTGAAAAATGGAAGCTCATAGTCGGCCCTGTCATCAACTCGCTCTCCAAATCTGAGTGTGCCAAACCCAATGGTGTGTCTGATGCCATCATCAGGAGATCTCTCTGGAGGAAACACTTCAAAAACCTATCATGCATCATCATCCTTTGTTGTACTCAAATACATACCCCTACACTCCTCTTCATAGCATTGAACTCCATGGCACAACACTATGCACAACTGGATACAAAAACTCAATGCCATGCCACCATGTACCATAGGGCATCCCATATGTGCTCATGCATCCACCACTCTGCTAGTACACCCACCACGATGTGATCTACACCTCTTCATCTACCCAGGTACACCTATGTGGCCTAACAACTCACATGCAATTGAGAATAACGCTACCATGTCAAACCTTAGTAGCTCTACTACCCTATACATCAATGAGAGAGCACTGTCTCCATATGATGCCCTATTTGGTGGCCTGAAAATGCCACCTCCTCCTACCAACTCCTACCATAATAGTCTAATCATCCTACAATCCCATGTCAACCCAACATGCCATGACAACTCATGAAATCTTCCTGCTCCTTTGTCAATCCATCTTATCACTAGTGCTGTCAAGAACTCTGAAGGGGATGTGAAAAGGTGTGTGTGCCCAACCACCGATTCCATCATGCAGCTACTACCATCACCTACCAATTCCACGATGTGATGGAGAATCACACATGGATACCAACAATAGTTTGGCTCTTGAGCCCCTCTAGTAATCCACAACCTCTGTTGAACTATGGCCATGGATGCATCCAACCTCCTAGCCAGCTCCACTAGATACGAACTCAATACCTCTCACCATCCAACATTGAGAGAGGGATCGAATGCATGAACAACCATACATGGAGCATGTCTTCCATCATGCAAATGTTTCACCCTACAAAGCTCATGTTGCCCCATCTCAGTAGTTTGGAAAATCCATGTAATCTACCTAGATAATGTGGCCTCTCTCTCACCAACATGTAGAGGTGGCCCAATAATGCAGCAAGCCTCATCGATGTATGATTGAAGGGGACTGTCATATGAAAATATGACATCTCTATTGGATTCTGATGCATCTGACTGCTCCTCATTGATGGCTGACACTAAGGATGGATGCTCATCGTCATCCACCATGGGATCAACATGAGCCACTAACTATCCCTCCAAAGATAGGTCATCATGCATAACATCCTCGACAATCAGCGATAAGTGGCTATCATTTGGAAACTCTGCCACAGATGCCTCTATACCTTTCAACTCCTCATCAACAGTGGATATGTCTCTTGACACCTCATCAACCTCTTGTGTGCTACTATCACTTGAAAACTTGGACATGGCCCTGGAAACCTCCTCAATGGATCCCTCAACAATGGATGACATCTCATCCATGGGTGGTTCCTAATCAACAAATGACCCTTTGAGTGTATGCTCTACTCTCTCAACTAGGGTTTCAATGAGAGTTATTGAAGGGATCTCCAACAAGGGTGACTCATGCGTCACATTAGACACATCAACATGCTCCTCACACTCTTGCATGCCCACAATCTCATGCTCAACCTCCTCCTCAGGCTCCTGATATCTAAAGCTAGGTCTCCACCAACAAAAGTGCCTCTTGGTCTCATCCTCTAATTATCCTCCTCTATGCTCCTCAAATGAGAAAGCCCTTCTAATCTTAGGATCTAACGCCTCACATTCATCAATCCTATCCATGGAGGGCCTCATCAAATCTGCAAAGGTGTTTGGTCCCTATCCTTCTTTGGTTCACCCAAAAAATGAGGCATGGTAGGTCGGTTGGGATGGCCATGGGTATTATTCTGCTGAATTGAGTGTGTATGTGTGTGGCTTCTCTGCTGGTTATGTCTCAATGTCTCCATCATTTGTTGCATCCTATCTAGGACTTTTTGGTTTTTCCTCCTCAACAATCAGTTCTCCTTCATCATCTCCTCCATGATCCCTTCTATACTCTTCCCTTTCAGAGTCATTAGAGTGCCCATAAATTCACAAGTCACTGTGAATGCATGGCCAAATCCTCCATGACCTTGTTGGCTCCCCCATAGCTAGCCAAGATCATTCTTTGATACCATTGTAATATTGTTAATTGGAATTTAACAGCTAATACCAAGCAATGGGCGAAGAACAATAAATAAACTAGAACTCATACACAATAATTAAAACACCAAAATGTCCAACAACACAATTTGAGCCATTTTATTAATTTTATGATAAAAGAGTACATAAAATGAGTTGAAATTTTGGAACATGGGCTTACTATGCAAGTTATGCAAACCCCATGTAGTACAACTATGATATGGAGGAAATACTGGCCCAAACTGGTACTGTGCACTACCCAAAAAATTACTGCTACTACTGCTGGAATGGAACTGAAGATTCTACCTTGAAGAATTCTCGGACCACCTTGAAAGTCCAGCCATAGACTCCCCTCCAAAACCCCATAAATACCCATAAATGGTTTGGCCCAACTGTAAGCAAAAACTGAGCCCACCAAGTGATGAAGACTCCCCAACTAACTAGTAGTTCATCCTGCTATAATAATGAGGATTTCATGCTTGAATATTGTCTAAAAAATTCAATAGAATTAGCCGCAGACTCCTCTCAATAAACCCACAAAAACCCAGAACAGGTTTTAGCTGAATCCAATGTGCCCCAGTGACCCCAAGAAATGTGTATGGTTCTAACTAACTGGAAAAAAGCCTTGTGGAAATAATTATTTTATGCAAGGCTAATCAATTACTATAAAAATCTCCTCCAAGCCTTGCGAATCACTCCAAGCCTATTATTTCTCCTTAGCTCGAACTTCCCAAATCTCCCTGTTAAATGTATGCATAATAGCTATTCAGAAACCCCTTAAATAGATAAAATCACCCCTCCAAAGTGCAAGACTCTTGGCCCTGCAAATCACCAAAGAAAAACTTGCCCTCCCAATGGATAAATCCATGAAAATTCTTCAGCCAAAACTCCACTATTTTATTGATTCGCTCAACCCCTTCAAATTTCCTTCTGCACCCTAAGAGAAGCACACTCCAGCTGGTAATGGTCTATGATAAAGCTCCTAGAGAAGCTCTGAGATGGACTCCTTCTTACTCCCCTAGGGTGACACTCGAAGTTCACCAAAGGTAGAGGTGGAATTCCCACTCGAAAATTCCTTGTGCTGAACAACACGGTTGTCTTGGCTAAGTAGCTCAAGAGAACTAATGTTGAAATTGTAAAATGACTAAAGATCCCCCAAATGAGGGCCTCCATGCTCTATTTATAATTGTGGCCTCTCTCTCCCTTGGTGGCCCCCACATTCCACTAGTTCATCCCCTTTATTTTTCTCTCTCTTGCTCCACAAGTGTGCATTCCCTTTTTGTCTCTCCTGTGGCCCCCACCTGCCAATGGGCTACAATCTTTCATTTTCACCCAATCTCTTCAAGCCGAAATCATATTTGAAACTCGAACTACAAAATTGTGCCATGCCTATCACCTCCCCCAATAAACTCCGTTAATCTCCTCAAATAATCAAAATTGGGAATATTACATGTTATTACATGAAAATTTGAAAATTTGGTATGAGATTTTTTTAATTATTTTATTTAATGATTAATTTTTAAAATAAAAAAATAAAATAAAATTTAGTTATTTAAAAGTTGAATAAATAAATTAATTTAAATTTGTAAATATTTTATGGCATATATAGATATATCTATATATATATATATATATATATATTATATATATATATATATATATATATATATATATATATATATATATATATATATTATCTATATATATTAAAATTCAATTTTGCAATTTTAATATTAAATTTCAATGTAGTAAAAGTATTTTTGTAATTAAGTATAATAAAATTATATTTATGTCCCCGGATGCGTGTGACGCTCAGGCATTTAATGAATACCATGCAGATTTATGAGCCCAGGTACTGCCACCTACAAAGCAGCGTGGCGTCCCAGATCTCAATCACTCGCAGAAGGTATGTTTTTATGGTTGCAGGACAGGGCAGGTCGACGACATTAATGAAGGACGCGCTTCGAAGCTGCCTGTTAATGGTTATATACATGGCGATTTCCTACGTTCATTCCACCTCCAGCGTTCAAATCTCTGGTTCTAGGCTCTATTTATAGTTATGGTGTGAGGATAAGCAAGAGCATTTCTTTAGAGGCAAGATTCAGGCTCGCTCGGGTTTATTTTGGTAGCATTTCGAGTTCACTGTGCTCTCCACAGGGGGATTAGTTTAGTGACTCGGGGTAAGTGGTCTAAGACCTGTGATATTTATATTGTCTGTGCTGTCTCTCCGTCTCATGTTTTAACTGTCTACGCTTACGGGCCTCTGGTTCAATTGGGTCATTCCCCTAGTTCTAGGCCTCGTTTCTTTGATTTCACTATGTCTGTTTCGTTGATTGGTAAAATGAAGCACCATGGGAAGAGGATTCGCTCGGGGGACCGCCCTGGCAGTGGCAAGCGGCCTTCTGCCAGCCATCGAGCAAACCCAGCCCATTCACCCATCAACCTCTCCTCCTCTCCTGAGGATCTGCCCCCTAGGAGTCCTCCTCACAAACCTGTTCTCGGTAGCGCCTTTCAAACTACCCATTTTAAGTTTCAGAGTAATTTGAATCGGCCTTTGATTTCTGCTCAGATAACCATTCTTATGTCGGAAGAAGAAAACAAAGTTTCCCCTCTGTCCTGCATTGTGCCCAACCCCTCTCATAGCAGTGAGTGCTCCACAGACGAGGAATTTTAGGGTATTAAGCAGGAGATTGAGCCTAGTCAGAAAGATACTCTGCCCCTTGATATCCCTCCTCTGGATGACAGTGGCCTAGTTGAAGCGGAAAGAGATGTAGGAACCGCTGACTTCGATAAGGTGACGGATGACAAGGAGCATCTCAGCCTTGGTGGTGTGTGTCAGGATGCTGAGGAGACTCATGGGGAGGCAGCGGAAGACGATTAACATGGGACACAGTTTGCCTCTTTTTGTTCTCTGGTGGGTGCTCAGATGGTAATTTCCAAACATTTTGCTCTTGGTTCAGCTTGACAATATCAACCTCAGGTTTTGGCTTCCCTCTGACGAAGCGTCTAACCTCCTCCTGGACATTTGCTATCAGTTTTGCTTATCTGTTTCTCTCTTTGTCTATCAACATATGTCTAATTGTAATGCCAATTTGGTTGGCTGTATGTCAATGTTTTCCCCAGTTTCTCATAGTTATGGGGCAGTGCTGTAATGTTGATGGCTCTCGGGTTCTTCTCCTGCAGCCTTAACTCCATGTAAAAATATTTTGAATTTCAGTTAATAGAATTAGTTGTTGCTGAGAAAAAAAAAATTATATTTATGTGTTTTTGTGTAAAAAAAGTTCATCAACAACTCCTTTTTATATAATCTATTTTTTTAAGGGAAAAAAATGAATGTAGTCCTTTTCTGTTAATCATGGAGTTTTCTTCAAACTCAACGATCATCTTCCATAGTTACTAATAGTAGAAATGCACAATCCAAATGAAAATTTCCACCTATATGGAAATTACCAATTTATCAATGGAGTACTTTATTAATTAGCTCTAGGAAGGAAAATGCCAAGACATAAGCTCCATAAACATAAATAAAATCAAACAAATACACAATCAATGTCTTGAAGAAAAAGAACAATAAGGTGTTAGAGATCAGAAAATTACCAATGCATAATGACATAGACTATAAAACCAAAGATAAATAAAAATCAATTTATGTTTTATTTTTTATTAAACACACACACATTTCTTGAATTACATTATAGAATATACATGAAATTAAATTACAACAATATCATTTCACTCATGTATTATAACATACATGCACATGCATGCATACACACAACTTATAATATTATTATTGAAATATTATTAGAATACCACATGCTCTACTTAGCCATAGGGTTATTGAAATCACAACACAAATCAATAAATTTGTGTATTTCCAAAATCCAATGTTTATATAGGATTATATCATAAAATTAATTTTTAATTTTCAATTCTCTTTTTGTTTTGGAAAACACTTTGCCATACATATACAAAGAACATATTAATTGAAGAAAATTCAAAATAAAAATATCCCATATTATCCAAATACTTCCTCGTTTAAATAAAAAATGATATTATTTAAAATAATTTATTTAACTCTAATCAAAGTTTAATGGTTTCACATTTTAGATTTGCATATGAATAAAATTAATTAAATTACTATTATAATTAATTAATAATAAAACCATTTAATCAATCAATATATTAAATTAAAGTAAAATAATAAAACTATTTTTCATTTTCATAAATATATGATTGAAATTAATCAATCCCAATTAAAATCAATAAATAAAATGTAAAATAATTCCATATTTTAATTTAGCTATTCACGAGATCCTGAATAGAGAGTGATTAGGTGCATTGTTAAGACACTACTAGATGTTAAGTAACTCACTCAATTCCCCACCCTATTCAGTTGTTATTCTTGGACATGACCATGATGTAGCCTCATTGTTGTTGAACTTACAAAAAAATATATAAATATGTTAATTTAGACTGAAGTGTATCATTTGTCGATTCAAAGGAATATAATAAATGGTAAATCAATTTGTATGAAAGGTTCTAAACGTAGGTAGATTTCATTAGATTTTATCAAGTAGGATCAACAAATATTAGTAAATTGTTTGACAACAATGAGTCTCTCATTGCAACCATTAGCCCATATAATACTATCATTTGGAACTTACAAATAAAGACAAAATATTTGCGTGTTAACCATAGTTAACGAAGATGCTATTTTTTCCAGTCAAGCACAATGCCACATTATGCCTACTAGGTTAATATCCCATAAATATCTTGCTCAACATAAGTTCAATAACAATAACTTTGACCTTATAATATGAACATTATATAAAAAATTGTCATCATTCAATATTAAATAAATAAATATAATTTTTAAAATTGTTATCATTCTCTTCAATGTCAATTATATATATATATATATATATATATATATATCACTTTTAACTACCATAAAATGCTTAATTATATTAAAAAAGTCAATAAAGAAAAGTTAATAAATATTTATATAACTATTTTACATTTTTATTATTGTTAAGACTACTTCTTATGACACATCATCATATCAATTTTATTATTTAAACTAAATGACATGACAAGTAACACTAACTATAAAACTTTATTTTAAATATCCTTTTTAATTTATAATTAATACTAACTATAAAACTTTATTTTAAATATCCTTTATAATTTATAATTAATAATACATCAACACATAATTACTATAATAAAATAATTTTAGGCATTAATTATTCCTCTGCCTTAGGCTTCTTAGATTCCACCAATGTTTAAGTTGAAAAGACTTTTTCCTTGAGCCTAGTGAAAACATAGAGAGGACAACACTACATGGAGGAAGCCAACACTATAAGATAACCTAGCGAAAATTAATACCTTATCCTTATTATTTGTACTTTCTTTATATTTGGCATTCATGAATTCCCGGTGGAGAGGACAACACTATATGGAGGAAGCCAAGTTCTTAGTCTACCCTACAATTTTTGGAGACCTTCGTACGTTTTTGTGAAATGACATTCAAAAAATCTATATTGGATTGTCAAGGACTGCTAAAGGACAAACCTAGTTCACATGAAACTTCAACACTTGTAGGATCTAAGTTTTCCATTTTGAGGATTTTAATTGAGATGGTGAATATCAACTAAAATAGATCATAGCAATGTTTCAAGTCGTGTACGTAGAATTGGGTTAGAATTGGGTCACAAGTACAAATTTAAATGCCATCTGTTATCAAAAGGGATTATAGAGATATAGTGTAAGATTATATATTTATTTTATAAAAAAATTATTGACAATAATTAAATAAAATTAGTTATTATTTTTTAATTATAAATAAGTGGAGTAAAGTGAATTATTTTATAAAATATAAATTTATGATTATATGATATGCATGTTTAATTAGTGTCATTGGTATAATACTACATTAAGAGCATGCATTTCCTTCTAATATGTCACAGGTTCAAAATCAAATGGGGTATAGTATGTATGTTTTTGTAGACTTAGCAGTCAAATCGTTACTTAGAAGTGGATCCCTTGCCCACAAACACGAGGGTCTCATACAGCAATTTTATTTCTAACTTGACCATGATCTTAAAATTAGATAATAATAATAATAACATAATTAACTTAAGCTCTATTATTATAACATTACATTTTAATTTAAGAACATGAATCCATTAATATTTTATTAGCAGTGTAAAGTTGAGAAAAGCAAATAAAATGGTTGTTTAACTTAGAATTAAGCTATGAAATTAATGGTTTTCAAACTTATGTTAAGAAATTAAAGAAAATATTGATTTGAAGGACTTTTGGAACTCAAGTGAGGTGGTGAAGTAATTGATATTTTATTTTTATCTGAAAGATTAGTATTAATTTGTAAATTAATAATATAATTCATTAAAAATATACTTTTATCTGAAAAAGTTAATATTAATTTGTAAATTAATAATCTAATTCATTAAAATGATTTTGGAATTCAATTGAAATAAAAAATAAAAATAATTAATCTTGTAGTTTTTCTTGAATGCTAATACTATCTTGTAAACAGTCTTGAGGTGTACAAAGAAAAGAGTAGGATCACAAATATTATTGGGAAATTGCTCTTGGACTCGAGTAACTGAAATAAAAAAGTGGGATGCATAAATTTGATTATTTTTTAAACACTAAGTGGATGCATTGAGAATATAAAAAAATACTTGCAAATTAATATAAGAGACTAAGTTAAGAGAATGCTCGTTGAAGTCACTGTTGTTATTGTTGTGTTTATATGGGGTAGTTTGCAATTCCTTAAGTTATATTATGATAATATTTTGAAGTGTGGAAATTATTAATATGTGATTATTTACCATGTTCTTTTAAGCTATACAATTTATCTTGTGATTTTGGTAATTAATTTATTTATAAGTGTGATAAAATCATAATCTTCCTTGTATTCATTTTGTTTTGATTTATTTTTTAACAAACAAACTTTACATCAATTAAAAGTTTAATCAAATTTATAATTTTATTTCAATATAAATAATGAAGGTTAATGCCAAGGCCTTATTCTTTGAAATTAAATGTAATTAAAGAATATTTTATATTTTTCTTTTCCTTACACTATCCCATTTTCTTACTTTGAAAAGCTAGAATTATTAGAACACAACAATGCACATGGTTAATTCTTTAAGTTAGTAGTAATCACATACTTTATTGTGATAACCTATTATTAACTTAAACACTTTAGTGGTTAATTGGTGTGGGAGCCTACTTAGGGACTCAATTTATTTCACTACATTATAAACCACCCTAGTTGGGATTTGATTTATTTCATGGTTAAGATAATGAAGATATATTTCTATGTCATAATAGGGTGATAGATGAGGAAAACCATATTGAGAGGGTCAAGACTGATTGAGATTACGGTAGTTGGTCGATTTCTGCACATTGTCCACTAGTTAATGGATGTATAGATCTATATAGGATTGAGAAAATAAGCTCTCATGTGCTTTTGGTATTGAGAGGATAACTTATTTATGTGATAGTGTATTCTTGAGAGGATTGATAACAAGATAGTACTTCAAGGATGCCATTATTTCTAAGTAGTAGAAGATGCACAACTCTCTTATGCCACATATAATGTATTTTCTTATTTATTAATGATATGGATGATTTGTTATACCTCATTTCAACTTGGTGAAATAGTTATTATTATTGCATTTGTTTATATCATTTCATCTTTAGGGATGAATTTGAAATGATGAGAGGATAAATTATTTATGTGATAGTTTCTTATTGAGAGGATTGATAAACATATAGTAACTTTAAGGATGCCATTATTTCTAAGTAGTAGGACATGTACAACTCCCTTTTCCTACATATAATAAATTCACTTATTGGTTGATGATATGGAAGTTTTGTTATACTTTTTCCATTTCAATTTGGTGAAATAGTTATTATATATGTATTTGCTTATATCGTTTAAACTTATATTGTCATGAGCTAATGGAACTTACATTTGGACATCATATCTTAAAGTACTTATGATAATATCTATACATAAATGCGTATTATGATGTGATTTGAGTAGCTTAAACACAAACCATAGTTATCCACTAGTATAACACACACACACATCACCTTTCTATTTTTGGTTTATACTAGTTAAGTACCAAAATATGCCTTTTTGAGATGATATATGTGGGAAATGCTCATTTGAATAATATTAATATATAATATTAGCCCTAAAATTTTCCCAAGATCCTTTAAAATAATATTAGATTCATTGTTTCTTAGCTAGTGATGAATGTCTAATGACATTTCACCCCTAAGAGTTTAAGTTAAGCCCTTATGTAACTTCACCCTAAAGGGAATAATGAAGTCCCATGAGAATTCTAATGAACCCTCTCTTTCTTCTCACTTTGTCGAAATACATAATTGGGTAGTGTATGATTATGATGTATGCATGAAGTTTCATTTTTGACAATAAGAATTCATTGTTTGATTGTTTGGCTTCATTCGTGTATATGATTTGGGTTTCTTTAATTAGTATATGCTTTGTATTGGATTGGTTTTCTTTGTGAATTGAGTTTGGGTAGGGTTATCATGTTAGCATTTAAATCCTAATCTAGTTTAAGATAAATTTGTTACTTGGCCATATTGACCTATAGTTTATTACCATCTTACTAAGAGGGTTAGGGTTAAATATTTTATAGTTAACATGGTGATACTATGCTTAACAACATCCCACAAAAATAGCGTTAACTAGTTCAAAATTTGAAATCTTGATGACATTGAGGCTCCATATGCTATTGGGATAGTGAGCTCCCACCTTTTCAACCTTGATCCTAGTTTGTTGATTAGGGTTTTAATATCTTGTATGCTTCCTTTTCATTAGAAAAATGTGAAGATGCTAGTTTCATGGAGTGTGATAGACTCTTGTATCATCATAGATAGGTAGATCATGATTGGATTAGATGTAGCATTGTCATCCTAAAACTTGGTGTATTTGTTTGAGAGATAAGCACTATTTTTTTTGCTAAATTTTTTAAGTCAACATGGGAAAGCACCAAATGTTATAATTTATATTCAATGGAAGAAACCATTATCCCACATTATTGACATTATTGTTCAAGTAATAGGCCATGAATTTGAATATCTATTCTATAAAAATCAACCAATACTTGCAATTGGACATTCTTATATTTTGTAACTACAAGTGCACATGAGCATGAGAATAAGCACAAGCATGTCATTGGAGATATTTGAACCTTGGTGGGGGAAAAATAATACCCCACTTTCACCAACCTGACAAAACACTACTAAAACAGTAAGCTCTATTTTACTTTGGGCAATTTTTATTGATATTCTTTTGCATATATATATATATATATATATATATATATATATATATATATATATATATATATATATATATATATATATCTATATATATATATATATATATATATATATATATATATATATATATATATATATATATATAATTGTAATGCATATCTTATTTAAAAAAAGAGAAATTAATGACCCTTGATTTCTACCCAACTTCCTAGAATTCAAAGTGATGAGCTCTTTAATTGAATTTCTAATTTATAAGAAGGAAAGTATGTATTCTATGCATTAACTTTGTCAACTTGGGGTTCTAGATTTTCTTGTGAGTTACCATGCAATGTATATGCAAGATACACTTCTACTTTAATTATTTTATCTAACATGTAATTGTAGTTTCACCAATCACACTTATAAGAAATGGAAAGAGAACAAACAATTACACAAGAATTGAAAAGGAAATAAATAATCATACAAGCATTAACAAGGATATTGTAACACCCCTTTTTAAGCCACAAGTTTTGTACTATGTAACAAGGGAAAATTTTAAGGGGCTAATATTCGCAGGTGGGCTATTTTTCTTTTTTCCAAAAAAAAAGATTCGATAATTTCCATTTTTTCTAAAAATGATTCACCCAATTTTTATATTATAACATTATTTCACCTTAAAAATTGCCAAAATTTTATATAGAGACTGTATAAAATTATTAATAAATTGAATATTTTTACAAAATATTGTCAAACATTTTATGGATTTCATATGATAGACTATGAGATTCTCCAAGGTTTCTAAACTTCAAGATAAATTTCCATCCTTAAAATTTTCCTTGTATGTAACTATGATTGATCATGCTAGAATGACCAACATGGGTACTTCAAAAATTTTTATTTATGTAAATATTAACTCTTATTTAATATATTTCCAACTCTAAAGAAGAGAGAAACCAAAAAAGATCTTGATGCATGAGGGCAAACTTATAAGGGGGATTTGGAAGGTTTCTTATCTTACTTCAATTAATTGTCATATCTTTGATTTGGTACTTGAGGTACCCAACTATCAGTAATTATGAGAATAATATTGGGGGAGGGAGGGGGAGTAGTATTAAAATTCTCTAGGAGTATAACATACATATGCATTATAGATACTTTTGTTTGACCATACAACTCGAGGAGGGAACCCAAATTATCATGATTGGAAGTGTGTGTGGGTGAGAATAGATAGAGAGGAAGAGTATACAGAGAGAACAATGTGAGAAGGCTAGAGAATGCATGCTAGTGAACTAGTGGAATCCATGAGTAGAAACTAAACTACATATGAGGCAATGAGTGTGACTTTGAAAAGTGGGTGATAAAGTGATCTAGATTGTATAAGGAATGAGAAAAGGTAATGACAACAACAAAATGTCACAAGTGCATAAAAGAAATAATCAAAATTCATTTGAAAAGAGTTTAATTATTAAAGGGTAAAAATATCATGGGAATACATCATGAGAAACAGTCATCCTTTTACAATAGTGAAGACCCATATTTATATTGTTTATGGTGCCTTTTCATCTAAAGTTATGCACTTTCATCATATGCAAGGAAACTTTTAAGGATATAAATTTATTTTGAAGTTTAGAAACCTTGGTGAATCTTGCTGAACTTAATATGCAAATTGTAAAAT
Organism: Pinus taeda; assembly: GCA_000404065.3. Taxonomy (NCBI): domain Eukaryota; kingdom Viridiplantae; phylum Streptophyta; class Pinopsida; order Pinales; family Pinaceae; genus Pinus; species Pinus taeda. The sequence goes on along the minus strand of APFE031009559.1, from coordinate 122,542 downwards.
GGTTGGAAATTTTTTTGTAAAAATTAAACAATTTTCAATGATCTTATATAGTATCTATAAAATTTTGGAAATTTATAAGGTAAAATAATTTTATACTATAAAATTTGGGTGCATAATTTTTAGAAAAATATTATATTGGTGAATCCTTTTTTCTTGGACAAAGCGTTGAAAATTAGTTCACTTGCGAATATTAGCCCCTAATATTTCCCCAACTCATATGTCTAATTACCATGGGTTACAAAAAACATGGGTGATTACCATAAATTACTATGGTAAAAACTAATGAATAATATAATAATATAAATTTATTAAAATTATAATTAACAATTAGTGAGTCAGCCATTTTATTTGTACATCTAGCCGCTTTCATATTTATACCTAACCCTTTTCCTTCTTTTCTCCGTACAATAGTCCTGATGATGAGTCTGGGTTTAGACTCGAAACGTCGACCATATAAAAATGAGCATTGTGGAAAATCTGAACTCTTCTCAAAAACCACACCACAGTAATCTTCAATCCAAAACTAATGAATAGTTGTATATTATAAAATATAATCATACAATTAGATTTTTTTTTTTTTTCTTCGATCTCTCAAATACCTTGGGTGGATACCATCGTTTACCATAACCATGGGCTTGGAAGCCACCAATAATAGAAACAAATTATTGACTATGAATATTTGATGGAAAATAACCAATTTCCACTTGGATTAGACCTCCCCTCCTAAGGAAGGAATGGTCCTTGTTTCTTTGAGTACCTTAATTAGATGGGGAAACTTTTGTTGAACTTGACATTAGGTGATCCATGTGACTTAGTGCAGGAGCTACCCTTCTTTAATGAGATCCTTTATTGGCAAGTTCCTTTAACTTTTGTGTGCATGATATAATCAATTGTTTCCTGTTTGATGTAGTTGGGGTTAATATCTTGAAGTGTCAAGTGATTTTCTATATATGATGTATCCAATAATGGTGGAAAGTATGATTGAGGGGGGTCCAAATTGAACATTATGTGTAAGCCAAGGAAGGAGGGAATACTTAGCTCAAAATTATTGTCACCCACAACCTTGGTGATGGTGTAATGTCTACAGTGAAGTGAATGAACATTTCAATGGGGTCCTATAAGGTTCTCTTTCTAAAAATGCAACCAAACCTTGTCTCCCACTTGAAACTGTGTGGCACCTAGTGTTGATCATGACACTGCTTGTACTTGGTATTATCTCTCTATAAAATATCATGGAACTATTGATAGATGTGTTGAATCCTCTCAATTAATTTGGTGGTTTTGTTGGCCTCAAATTTAGCATGGGAATATTCTGCCTACATGGACACGAGGGGAAGTGCTACATCAATTGGACCCAACGGTCTAAATCCTAGACCCATCTAAAAAGGGATATGGCTAGTCAAACTATGGAGGTATATATTGTATATGTGCTTAACATAGGGGAGTATTTCATCCCATGTGCATGGATGTTTTGATATGTACACGCACAAGATATGCATGATCATTTTGTTGACAACTTAGGTTTGAACATTAGTTTGGGGGTGGAAGGTAGTGGATTTGGTGAGCTTAACATCCAACAATAACCAGAGGCTTGACCATAATGTTCTTAGGAACCTACTATCCTGATTTGATATGATGGTCTATAGTTTCCCACAATGTACCCATACTCGTTTAAAGAAGAGCTTAGTAGTGGCATTCATTGTGATATTCTTTTCGTAGGCCATTTTAGAAAATTGGTCAATGTTGAATTATGGAAAAGGTATGAATTTGACATTTATTTCCTTATCTTTATCCTTAATCATATCTCCTTTATATTCTAAGATGATAATATATCAAAGAATTCCAGTGAAAACTAGGGAGCTATTGATTATTGCAATTTAGTTAATTATTTTCTTTTCTGATGTAGGAAAGAGAAGAAATGGTAAATTACCTTTTCGGGGAAAAATACAAAGTGAAGTAACTGTTGTTCCTTCACTAGGAAGCTGTATTTAGATATCAGGTCAAGATTGGAGCGTGCAGTTAAGGATAAGAACAGAGGAGATCATAGCATCAGCGCAAAAGACAGAGATTTAACTAAAGTTAGAGGATTGAGTGGATCCCTCAGGATCTCTTGATCCTGAGGGATCACTATTACTAGTCTGTCTACTATTCTTGTTTTATCTACCTGGCCATTATAAAAGGGACAACGATTGTAAAGAATAGGATGCATAATCATAATCATCATCATTATTCAGAACTTACTGTTGTATTTTCACTTTGATCGTTGACTCTCATTGATTGAAACAGAGTATGACTGGCTATAACCATTTTGCATATGATTAATACATAATCCGGTTGTTGTTATTCCTTCTATACTGAAGTAGTCCAGTAGTGCTTCACTAGCGGCTAAGGGCTTGGCCTTGGTGGATCCACTTGCTATTTTGTACCATTCCTTTACAATATCTATTATGTGATGGTTTGGTTTGATTTTCATTTATTGCAATCACATTGCTTTATTGTTTCGTATTTCTAGATTTAATGAATTTCTCCATTATACATGTTGTAACTGAATTGTGTTGTTGTTCCTTCTCGTCATAAATAAGATTATTATTCTCTACAACTATATTATTATGCTTTTCATTTTTATTACAGAGCTTCATTGTTCATTCCAGTACATTAACTTTGCTGTTCATTATAGTTTCATAAGTTCCACTGTTCATTTCTTCTAAATAACATTGTTGTTCATTTCCTTTCTACAATCATTTGGTTTTGCCTTTCAGTTTTGTTGCAATTAGCATAGTTTTCCCATTTCTATTAGTAGCATTATTTATTTAATTCATTGTCATTTCCAATTGGTCATTCAGTGTGGAGTGTGAGATCAACAACTGTAAAGGACATTGGCTATTATTGTCAGAGTCCTCAGATTGAGGATCTTATTTATGTTTGATTTCATTTACATCAATTAACAGAGGAAGGAGTTATTGCTATTGTATCCTTGACTGATAATTGCTATTAATTTTTTGAGTGAATGATTTAGTTTCAGAGCATTGAGTTTCTTTTAATTGCAAGTAAGTTTTATTTCAAGCATCCATTTACTCTTGTATTTGAAAGCACTGTACTGCAATTTAGAAACATTACTCTTGAAGAAATTGCCACCACATACTGTGTACACTCTTGAAATAGAAAATCTTACGTAGATTGATAATGAATGTGGGATAAATAGGAGTTAAAAAGACACCTTTTATCACTCAACATTTTGGCACCATTGCTGGGGAGAGTGTAGCCATTTGTTTTTAAAAGAGTAGTGTGCATCCGATGAGTGCCTATTAAGAGAGAATTGGGTATTAAAGATGGAAGGTAAGAACCTGCATACGAAGCATGTAAAAGCCCTGCTCCCCCGCCCTCTTTCCAGCAGAATTGTTAATTTTTTGGGTAGTAATAAATATTTGAGTGGTGTGTATGAATAAGAAGAAAAAACTTGAAAATAATCCAAAACCACTACCCAAACCTAACAAAGATATGGGGCTGGTGACCCTTGGTCGATCAACCTCCATAGACGATATCATTAAGAAAGCCAAATCTCAACCATCAGTGGGCCCTAGAAAAGTTGCTTCTAGACAACCTATTGGCTCCCTTTGGGCCATAGGCTCACCATCTGTAGCCTTCGCTGAGGTGCACAACAAAACATAAGAGACTGAGCAAGATTTTCAAGACATTGAGCATTCTCGTCCAATTTCTTTACAAGAAGGGAATTCTAGTAATCTCCATGAAGGAGGAGGAGAAACATGGGAAACAGAAGAGCCAAGATCCCCACTCAAATTGGTTCAAACATTTAGCAGCCCAGATAAGGGGAGTGCCATCAAGATCATCCAAAACAAAGCAGAAGAACCTGAGGAGCCAAGATCCCCCCAGATTGTAGTTCAGCAAGGAACACTCATTATCCCAGACCAAGGAAGTGCTATTAAGTGCATTCCTACTCCTTCTAGTCATCCTAGGAATAACCCTCTGGAAATCCCAGAAGGGTGTTGGCACATATTTGATCAAATGGCCCAGAACCAACAAACACGTCAAACCTCCACACTGTAATATCCCATCGTTGACACTGCAGTTAATGCACCTATGAAGCCCATTCCTCTCCATAATATTCCCACATTCCATGGCCTAACATTAGAGGATCCAGATGCATTTCTGTTTGAGTTTGATGTATTATGCTAGGGGTATGACTATACCACCGATCCCCAAAAACTAAAATTATTTCTCTCCACATTAAAAGGAGCAGCTTTACGATGGTTTATGGGGTTAGGTGGAGGTGTTATAAATGATTTGGATCAAATTGAAACTACTTTTCTAAAGAAATATCAAGATTATTGTAGATCCAGATAATTAAAGGATGAAATATTTCAAATGACAACAAGACCTAGTGAAACACTAGAGGAATATGTAGAATGATTTCAATACAATCTCCAGAGATCTCCTTATAACACATATTTCATTAAAATTTTAAATATTTTATTACAAGGACATGATTAGAATTTAGCTTTTTGGTTATTTTGAAATTCTAGATCCACTATTTAATTCCAAATATAATTAAGTATGTGTTTTATGCATCTTTACCCCTGCCTGACAATATGTTAAAAACTACACTAATTAAGGGGATGTAAGAACAATGGATTGAAACATTAAACATTATGGATAAAGGTGACATATATCAAGAAATTTTTTTTGACATCATTGATTTGTGTATCAGGAGTTCAAGAGGCAGCACAAGATTGCTGCACCTTTATACGCATTAACATGAAATATTGATTTTATTTGGATAGATAAGTGTGACTGTGCTTTTGAGGATCTAAAAAAGCTTGCATCAATAGCCTCAGTGCTAAGGGGCCCAAATTGGGATTTGCCATTCCATATTTCATATGTTGCTTTAGACACAACAATTGGAGTAGTTCTTGGGTAGGAAGAAGATAAAAAGCCATATACAATTTATTATATTAGCAAAAATCTATTTCCTACTAAATTAAACTATACTGTGACTGAAAAAGAATTTTTAGTTGTAATATATACTGTAAATAAATTTAGACATTAAATAACTGGGTATCCTGTAGTTTTATATATAGATTACTTTGCCATAAAATATTTAGCAAATAAACTAGTTACAAATGGAAGAGTGACAAGATGGTTGATTCTCTTGCAGGAATTTGACATCACAATGAAGGATCGACCTGGAAAAGAAAACCCTATAGCTAATTTTCTCTCACGAATGCCAAAGCCAGTGGATGCAGTAGCAGTCAAAGTTCAATTTCCTGATGATTCTCCATCACTATTAGAACACCATGGTATGCAAACATTGCAAATTACTTAGCAGTAGGCAAATTACGCAAACATCTAACACCTAATGAAAGAAAATAGATAGTGTAGCGTAGTACCTGATTCTCTTGGATTGGGGGCTACTTATTTCACACAGGGGAAAATATGCACATCAGAAGATGCGTCTGAGAAGATGAAGTATTTGACATTCTAAAAGCATGCCACGATGGGCCGTGTGGCGGACATTTTGCAGGCCGCGGGACCAGTCACAAAGTTTTAGAAACAGGCTATTACTGGTCCACTATCTTTAAAGATGCTAAAAAGTTTGTTCAAGCTTGCAATAGCTGCCAGAGGGTGGGACACCTTGGACAATCTGATGAGATGCCTCTGAACCCGCAATTAGTAATCGAGAAATTTGAGCGATGGGCACTCGATTTTATTGGTCCTATTAACCCATCATCAAATCAGAAAACGTACATACTAGTTGCAATAGAGTATGTTACTCAATTGGTTGAAGCAGAGGTGCTACCAAGAGCTATAGAGGATTCAGTAATAAATTTTATTTTCCAATTATTTGTGTGATATGGCCTCCTGAGGGACATAATTACAGATTGAGGACCGCAATTTGTAGGTAATAACATTACTACAACATTAAAAATGACCACATTCTGCACAAAATTACAACTCCATACCACCCACAGGAAAATGGCCAAGTAGAAAGCACTAATAAAGTGATTGAGGCAATACTTACAAAAATAGTTGCATCACACAGACGTGACTGGGCTTCAAGATTATCGGAAGCCTTGTGGGCATACCCCACAATGTGGAGTAACACCACTGGGTATTCACCATATCAATTAGTATTTGGAAAAGAACCCATCTTCCCAATTGAATTCGAAATTAAAACATTAAGAACAACACAGGAGGTGGGTTTGAATTTAAATGAAGCCTAGATCAATAGATTACAACAATTCAATGAGTTAGATGAAATCAGGCTCTCAACTCTTCAACGCACTGCATTAATTCAACAACAGAGAGCAAAATGGCATGAGACCCTTATTAAAAAGAAAATCTTCCACAAAGGATATTGGGCACTCCTATACGATTCAAGATTCCAGGATTTCCCTAGGAAACTCTAGACACGATGGTTTGGATCTTATGAGATACAGAAAGTGCATGACAATGGCACCATTACATTGACAACCATTGATGGATCTGGATATTCTTTCAAAGCGAATGGTCATTGAGTGTGACTTTATCACAAACCACTTACCATGGAATCCTTTTACTAACAATTACGAGAAGATTCCACTATGCAAATTCTTGTTGAGGAAGATAACCCCTCCTCAGCATTAATTCACTGAACAATCCCTTTGTTTTTGAATTTTGTATATAATCTTTTCTCTTTAATTTTACTTGTATAAACTGTCTTTTTTGTACAGATTTTAGTGCTATTCCATTTAAGGAACAACTACTATTCCTCTTAAAGAACAACAACCGTTCCATTTAAGGAATAGCAAAGGTTTCTTTATTTAATTTTCATGTTGTTCCTCTTAAGGAACATCAGCCATTACTCTTAAGGAACAACAATCTTGCGTGCTCATATTTTTGTTGTTCCTCTTAAGGAACATCAACCGTTCCTCTTAAGGAATAGCATCTTTGCATGTCCATATATTTTTGATGTTCCTCCTAAGGAACAACTGCTATTCCCCGTAAGGAACAATGGTTGTTCTTCTTAAGGAACAACTGCTGTTCCTCTTAAGGAACAACTGTTGTTCCTCTTAACAAACAACATCCATTCCTCTTAAGGAACAACACTTTCACGTGTTTCTATTTTCACTGTTCCTCTTAAGGAATAGTAGCCATTCCTCTTAAGGAACAACACTTCTGCGTGTTTTTATTTTTGCTGTTCCTCTTAAGGAACAACTATTGTTCCTCTTAAGGAATAGCAACCATTCCTCTTAAGGAACAACAACCATTCCTCTTAAGGAACAACACTTCTGCGTGTCTCTATTTTTGTTGTTCGTATTAAGGAACAACACTTCTGTGTGTCTCTATTTTTGTTGTTCGTCTTAAGGAACAACAGCCATTCCTCTTAAGGAAAAACACTTGTGCATGTTTTTATTTTTTCTATTCCTCTTAAGGAATAGATGCTATTCCTCTTAAGGAACATTAGTCGTTCCTCTTAAGGAACAACACTTCTGCGCATTTCTATTTTTGTTGTTCCTCTTAAGGGACAACACTTTCATGTGTTTCTATTTTTGCTGTTCCTCTTAATGAACAACTATTGTTCCTCTTAAGAGGAACAAAAGTCATTCCTCTTAAGGAACAACAACTCTACATGTTCATATTTTTCTATTCCTCTTAAGGAACAACAATCCACGTGTATTTTATTTTTGCTGTTCCATTTAAGGAACAACAATATCGCCTGTTTACATTTGCGTTGTTCCTCTTAAGGAACAACTGCCGTTCCTTTTAAAGGAACAACAGTTTCGCTATTTTTTTTACTTTCTGCCATTCCTTCTAAGGAACAACATTTTCGATTCAAAGTTTTTTTTAGGCTATTTGTCGAAGGATCATCACTTTATTTTGCATCTATTTTACTTGCTATTCCTCTTAAGGAACAGTTGTTGTTCCTGTTAAGGAACAATAGTTTAGTGTGCAATTTTTTTTTTCTTTTTGTCATTCCTCTTAAAGGAACCGCAGTTTTGTGTGCAACTATCTTTTTGTTGTTCCTCTTAAGGAACAATAACTGTTCCATCTGTTAACACCCAGGTTGTTCCCTATGACTCCCAAGGGAATACGGCCGGGGTAACCACTAACCAAGCTTTGGAGTATAGGTCCTAGCCTACCTATAATCAGAGAGGGCTCTCTCTTTAAATTTTAGCTCTGTTTTGTGAAGATTTTAGGCTAGCTATAAGTTTCAGTTTTGTGTTTGAGACTTTGGTTGTGAACTGTTGTTGTGAGAAGGGCATGAAATGTGTGAAAGATACTAGTCCATTGGGCATATGGAGTCAGAAATCTGAGACAGTCCTGGTGCCTGTGATGGAGAAAGTTTTACTGCAAGGCTAGATGGCTATTCTTAATATAAATTCTGATTAGTGAGTGAAACAGTGGGAAATGGAATTACAGACAGTGTGATAACAATTTGAACAACAATTTCTACTTAGTAGCATAAATGAATTACTAAATAGTAACTGTGAAATATTCAGGGTTTATTGGAGCAGTTAAGAATTCCAATTAAACAACTGAAGTCATAGAACATTTATAGTAAAGACAGATTGAGATTAGGGTGTCTCCATGGACAAATCCTGAGCTATTCTTTTTCTTTCTTCCTAGATTTAGAACAACATATGAGAGATGTGAGTCAAACAAACAATAAAACATTAACAGAGATAGAGAACACCTATTATATTAAGCCATAGCACTAGAATCCTGTAGCATTCAATGGTTCCAAGACAGCATGCATCAGTAAGACCCAATTCCTGTAAACTCCAAGGTTTGTTTATATCATTCTTCCAGAAATTACAGCCGAGTTCTCCTTTCTAACAAGAAACAACAACAACCCCCTCTGCAAGCTTATGCGAGGGGGAATATATACAATCGGTTTTTCCAAAATATCTAAACCACTGAGTCACTTGATAAATTAAATACGCTCACCAACTTTACAAAATAGCAGATAAGGAAGTTATTGCTGCCTTAAATATAAAATAAATAGTCTTTAATTCTGTCAGAAATCTTCTTGACCTTTGGAGGCCACTGAGTCGGTTGAGCGTTCTGCATTAATGCTGAATGATGTGTCTTTATGCTTTGTCATGCTGTAGCTTTCTCGGCCCTGTTACCTATAGCTGTCAGTGCTGCTTTTAGTGGCCGAATCTTCCTACTGAGTTGGCTCATTCCACTTTTCTCCAGTCATAGTGTATGCATCATATTTTCTGAACATGATGACTTATGTTTTTTGATGACAAAACTTTGATGAAAGCCTCCTGTTTACAGTAACAACTGTATCATTCTGGTCCACCACTCCTGTGTAGGCAATTGATGTCTCAAAATTCCATCTAAGGTTTCATCTGCCTCTATGTATTTGTAGAAGTTTGGAGGCACTTCAAACAAATGTCTGATCTCATTCATAATAAAAAATAAGTTCTCTACTCTGTCATAGAGACTTTGCCCAGATGTTGGCCCTATTACCTCTGAAGTGCTTGATCCTTGACCGATATGATTGGTGGCAAATGTGTTCACCCTTTTTGCATAAATCTCATGTGATAGTAGTCTCCCTGCACTGTTCAGCAAGCTAGGAAGACCTCTGCCTTGTAATGCTGCAAACTTGTCCATGAATCTGTTGACTTTTGTTTGCATGTCCTGGCTTCTTCTATCCAATGTTTGTACCAGGCTTTTCAATGTGAGGACCCTCTTTATCAGCTGGATGGTTTCATTTCTGTTGGAGATTCCTATTGCTGCCAGCTGAGGACCTGTGCGGTTATTTAGAACGTTGATCATTTTGTTGGCTATCTCAGGCATACTGCCTAGAGATTCCCTTGCTCTATGGACTTCCTTTTGTGCTTTGCCTATGAACTCCATTTTCTCATGGATAGTCTCAATATACTGCCACTGATCTGTTATTGATTGGCCAACGTGGGTCCACAAAACTTTCTTGACCTCAGCCACCACTTTGTCAAGGGTGAGCTCTTTCTCCAGCTCCTTTATCTTCTCTTTGAGAGCTTTTATTTCTCTCCCTTTTTTAGCTACATTCTTCTTGGATTTGCCATATTTTTCATTCAGCTTAGCTAAATTCTCCTTGGCTCCATTTAGCTCTGTCATCTGGGCTTCTAGGATCTTGATTTCACTCATCAACTTCTCCATATCAAGGCTCGGAGCCTGCTTTGAGGTTGGTGCTGGTGCTGATGTTGATGGAGCTATCTATCCTGTAGGAGGAGCAGTAGTCTGTGGGGCCTCCACAAGGTTTATTATCTTTGGAGGGGGCTGAGAAGTTTGACCTCCTTCTTTCTGCTGTAGGGCTGCCTGTAGTGCAGCCTTTGTCTCTTCCAGCTTCCCTTATGTTTGCACTAGCTTCTTGTGCAATGCTACCAGCAATGTTGCTACATCCTGGTCCTGTCTTTGCTGGGCAACCTCTTTTGTTTGAGGGTGAAGGGTTGCTGGGATTTTAATCTTCTTTCTTAGAGCTACAAGGTCTGCATCTCTTATTTTCAGCAGCGTTTGTATAGCCTTTGGGTCCTTTGGGTCATGCCCAAGCTCTATGATTATATCCTCCAAAGACCTGATCCTGTTGTCTTTGGCTTGAGAGGATGCCTTCTCCAACTCAAGTTGGGCAACTGTATTGTTCAGGTTGTTTTCCAACCATTAGCCAACAATGTTTTATCTTCCAGTGTTGAATAGACCATCTCACCCGTTTGCTTGTGAAGTTCTATTTGGTCCATAGGGTGGATTTCTTTGGCAAGAACCTCAAGGTTGGTTCTTATATAGTCTGCAGCTGACTGTAAATGCAGCATAGTGGGCATGAAATGACTCATGGTCATTTTCCCCTCTGTTATGTCATAGGCTGACATAAGCCTCTGTTTATTGGTAGGGGCCATCTTAAGCAACTGGTTGTAGATTTGGAGCCTGAGTGGCTCATTTCTCCTTTTAATATCAATGAATTGTTGCTTGATGCCTGTCTCTGTTCTCCTTTGCTGACTTGAGGAGCTGACCTCTCCTCCAAGGGTTCTTTCTTGTTCCTGCTAAAAGGAACTGGCAGGTGCCTCCATGCTCGGTGGGCCCATGCCCAACGATTGCCCCATAGGCATTTCTTCCTCGGAGAGGGGATTCAATCTCTGCCTTTTCTCCCTTTGATTTGCGGATGTGGTGCGGGGAGTCTCCTGCTCTCTATCCCTCTTCTTTCCCTTTTCCTCTTTCTGTGGAGTTTGCAGCACTGAGGCCTCCACTGTCGTTTCTTGCCCAGGAGGCATATTCTCTTGAGCCTGTTGCTCAGTAGGTGTTGGGGCTTCAGCTGTTTGTTCTTGTTGTATAGGCTGCCCCTCTTTTTGCCCTTTTTCTTGTTGTTCTGCCTGTTTTTCTTCTTGTTGTTCTATCATAGGAGGTGGTTGTTCCTGCTCCATCTGCTTGCCTTTATCCTTGCTTGATTCCTGTTGGGCAGTTCTGGCTGCTTGCTGTTGGGCTATAGAAGATGAGGCAGCTGCTCCAAGTTGCCTTTGATAGGAAGAAGAAACCTGCCCACAAGTTTCCAAGTCATCCTCTTTCTCAATATTCTTTGCTTCTCTTTGTAGCATTTTCTCTCTACCAATTGGCTCTTCTAGAGTGCCCTCTTTCCAGCTTACAGAATTGGCATACTGCTCAATATGAGGCAGTCTCACGTGAGCGTAGCCACCCAATTTGTATTTTACCCTCCTGAGGGAAATGAAATGATTAGGGTCATAAAGCACCCATTCGAAACTTGTTTGCAATTTGAGGGTCTCTAGGATCATATCAGCTTCCTTCCATCCTTCCTCCCTTTTGTTGTATAGAAATGGGCCTAGCTGATTTCTCACTTTTAGTTGCACCTTCTTGTTTTTACTTTGGAAATCGAAAAAGTCTGCATTTCCAAACTGCCTAAAATACTCTAGGGCAAAAAGTCTCATAGGGACATATCTTGGCAGCCTATAAGGGTTCAACTCACAGCCATATATTCTGATTACTGTATGGTTTTTGTAAAAGTACCAATCACCAATGCTGTAGGCCTTTGAGAGGTGAAGAATCCTTTGCATCTCCTCTATCAATCTGGGAGGAGGGACACCCAATAACAAGGTCATAGCTGGATGGATAAAAAGGTCTATTAATTCACCGTAGGTGTAAGGTGAATAAGATATATGATGAAAGACTGAAGACCAAAACACTACAGACCTTGAGTTTCCCTAGGCATTTAGCTTCTTGAGAGGAACCGGGAAGGCATCATGCTGATAAAATAGGAATAAGTGATAGATGTACCTAGTGTATTTAAACACCTTTTCCCTTTCTAGATTCATCAATTGTTCATGAATCTTATTGGCAATGTATGTAGCAAAATCATAGTGCACAGCAGGAGGCATTCGAGGGGAGAATATGGACAGCATGGCCATAATGGTTTCATCAACATCCTCATATGTCCCATAACCCAGGATGTAACTGATCAAATCTACAAGCATTTTGCCCAGCTCATTGAGATATTGATATGCTATAGGAAGGGTGGTGCTCATAGCTTCAAATTTTGGCTGAATAAATAACTGATTAATCTTGATAATCTGAGCACTGGACAACTTGCCCCCTTTCTTTATCAAGTCATTGATGGAGAGAGGAGTTAGGGGCTTTGCAGTGTGAAAGTGTAGCATCTCATTAATGGCCTCAGGGGTGATATGGAACAATACTGAGCCTGAGGGGCTGAGAACAGCTCTCTGACATGGGTCATAGCTGGAACGGCATTGATTTATCAAGTCTGGGAGGACATTGACTTGAGGGAGATTGTAAATGGGCAGGTTGGAGTCCCAAATCCCTAAGATATCAGCTCCACTGAGATATTGGGCTTTTAACTCATTCAGCAGGTGAATATTGAATTTGTAAGTCATGGCAGTTGAGTCTAGCATCTGGTAATCTCTATCACCCAGGGCCTTCCACTCTAGCTCTCTGTGTGGGGCATTCAGAGGTTGAACATTCAGGGCTGCTGGCGTTTCCATGGTTAAGTAGTACCTGTGACTTGTACTAGAACTGGTTTCAGTGGGCAGAACAACACAGAGGGGTATTTTTGCAAAAGTAGGGCAAATTGTAAGGGAAAATGAGGTGAACTATGGTGACAGTAGTGTAAAATGCTCAAAAGAGAGTGAATTGAGCAACTGCAAGGACTAGCAACACTGTTTTTCAGGTGAATTAGTGCAGCTCAGGTTTTCAGTCCACGAATATGCGGACAGACTGTGAATTTAGGAAAATGTTACTATATGTGGGTTCAGCAGGTGAATTTTGACCCTACAATTGTAAAGGAATGATGGTTTACCAGGAATTTGCTGGTAAATACAGGTTGCCTTACTCTTGTTAATTCAGTTCTGAAGAATTATGGACATAACCAAGCTCTGAGGGGATGCTTTGGGTAAATACCTGGTGAATTGCCGGCAATGGTCACAAATGCAGGTGGGTTGGAGGCGGCAGCGTTCTTCGGGTCGATTTCTGTAGGTTGGCGATAGGTGGTCGTAATTCGCATGCAGAGGTGAGCAACAGTTCTTTTTATAAAAAGTGATAAAAACACGAAAGTTTGGCAAAAATATAGACTTTTTGGGTCATTGGCACGCTTTTTGGATGACATCAGCATGACGTCATCAGGTTGGGTCAAGGTCGGGTGACGTCAGCATGATGTCATCAAGTGACATGGCAACCTGTGAGTGGTCCACGGGGATTGCATAGGTGGCAGACACGTCGGAGCGCTGGCGGGCGGGGGTGCCGACAGGGCGCCGAGTCGAACTGACGTGGGCATGACGTAGCGGTAAAGTGGGCAGGCAGTATAACACAGTGGTAAGTGGATTTTATCGGACCGCCCTGGATACAGTCATGGTATTGTCAGAGGGCGGCCCAAGAAGATATGGGGGTGACGTGTGGCAGAGGCCTTACGTCACCCTCTGACAGTTTCTCGGGCGGAAAAGTGCGGTGATCGGGGCCCGTCCGATATGCATGTGGGCCGTCGGATGGGAAAGCCCAGATCCGACGGTTGACGGGTTGATGAGATGCAAGGGCAATACTGACTGCGGGGAAACATAAAATATTATTATTTCCGAAATATGTGCCCGACGGAACATTGTAAAAAGTGGGTTTTTATTGGTTTTTTGCAAGGTTTATTCACAAAGCGGGTTTTGGTTATTAATCCGAGCAAATCCCGGATTAATCCCAAGATTAAGTTTTTGGCGCTCTTTGGGTCGCGATCAAATGTTTTAGCCTTTGAAACTTTCAAAACAATACATAGAGCTATAATGCTCGGGGAAGGGGATATATAGATATTTTTGGGTTTTTTGCCAAATTTACATACTAATAGGGGGAATAGGGGATATAAGGAGTTAAATAGTGATAGATTAGTAGTTAGCATGAGTGAAAAAAGGTGGATGAGGGTGGTAAAATACTAAGCTATTTAGATGAAATCAATTTAGTTTTTAGCAAGTAGATCAAAATGAAAAGAATTTTTGCACAAGAAATGTGGTTCTTAAAGAAACTAGAACCAACAAAAGACTTTGACTTCTTTCATGAATGTGGGTGGCATAGGGATGTTAGCCATGAATGTGATAGGGGGTGATCTGGATGTTAGACATGCTTCATTAAGTTTTTGTAAGACTGCTGAAAATAGGAAATTTGCATTGGCACCATGTTTTTACCTTTGCTTTAGGCCAGTAAAATGCCATGAACCATGCTTTCTGCAACCCCCTCTGCCTACCCACTCTATTGCCTAGCATTTTTTGTTACTCCAAGGAGGGTGCACTTAGATTTACAAACCCTTTTGTGCCTTTTCTTTTCCTTTGGCTTTTTCTTTTGATTTTCTATCTAAAGCTACCCTTATTGCTTCCAAGGCCCCAGATTAAGCAGTTGGGAACCTTCTTTTCTACCTATCTACTTTACCTGCCAAGATTGAGTTGTTTGGACAGATTTCTTTCTCTAACCTATAAGAAAAATTGAAATATGGCATGACCCAGCTTAGGCTGTTGGATCACCCATTCAGAAGTAGGGCAGCATCAACCAAATGTAAGTATATTTCTTCCACAAGAATATGAGATCTTTGTATCACCAAAGTAGATCATATTGGCACTTCCCCTGCCAATCATGAAAAATGAAACCTATTGGTATAGGTAGCTAACAAGAGGTATAAGCGATCTTTGTATCATAACGAATCATTTTTCCAACTAAATGTATCTGACATACTAAAATCTTGTTGTAACTTTCGAATAAGTGCCCACACTTCTTCGTCATTCTTCCATTCCTCCCTTGCTTCATTTATCCAATCTGGTTGGATAATAGAAATGGCACGCAACAATGTTTCCACATCCTCATCCTTTCTTGAGAGTGCATCTGCCACCACATTTTCCTTCCATTTTTTGTAGATTATTTCAAATTCATAACCTAACATCTTTGTGACCCACTTTTGTTGCTCTTCAGAGGATAATCTTTGTTCTAAAAAGTATTTAAGGCTATCATGATCCGTTTTTACCTTGAAGTGTCTTCCCATTAGGTAGGGTCGCCATTTCTTAAGTGCATGGAGTATTGCCAACATTTCTTCTCATAAATAGCTTTGTGTAAAAACTTTCCCTTGATTGGACGATTTTCAAAAGAAATGGGTCTTTCATCTTGAATTAAAACAACACCAATTCCATTTCCTGAAGCATCACACTCCACAATAAAGGTTTTTGTGAAGTCCGGTGTAGCTACGATAGGTGCTTGGCACATTTCCTCTTTAAGATGTTCGAAGGCCTTTGTTGCTTCTGGAGTCCATGAAAATGCATCTTTCTTCAATAGTGTTGTTAGAGGTGCTGCTATTCTCCCATAATTCTTAACAAACTTGCGAAAATACCCTGTCAACCTGAGAAATCCTCGCAGATGCTTTATGGATGTGGGGATTTTCCATTCCTTAATGGCTTTAATTTTGCTAGGGTCTACCTTAACTCCTTCATGAGATACAATATGACCCAGATATTCCACTCTTGTACTCCAAAGAAACATTTGGATCTTTTTGCATATAATTGTTTCTCCTCCAATAGTTGTAGCACCTTGTCAACATGTTCAACATGATCCTTCCAAGACTTGTTGTAGATTAGTATATCATCAAAAAATACTAACACAAATTTTCTAAGGAATGGTTTGAAAATTGAATTCATCAAACCATTGAAATGTTGAAGGTGCATTGGTAAGGCCAAAAGGCATGACCAAAAATTCATAATGACCCTCATGAGTTCTAAATGTTGTTTTCAGAATGTCTTCAGTCTTCAGTCTGATTTGATGATATCCTGAACAAAGATCCAACTTGGTGAAGTAAATTGATCCATGCAATTCATCCAGTAATTCATCAATGACAGGCATGGGAAACTTATCTTTAATAGTGAGCTTGTTGAGCTCCCTATTATCCGGACACATGCGCCATGATCCATCCTTCTTGTGCACCAATACTACTGGAGCAGAGAAAGAACTTTGACTCGGTTGAATTATACCAGCCTCTAGCATTTCTGCAACCATACGTTCAATTTCACTCTTTTGGGCATAGGGATATTTGTACGACCTGATGTTTGGAGGAACACCTCCTGGAATCAGATGAATAGCATGATCATGATCACGAATAGGTGGGAGACCTTTGCGAGTCTCAAATACCTTGTAATGATTTTCCAAGACTATTTGGAGATCTGGAGAAATAGATGATTCCAATGTGGAAACATCTAGCGAACATAATTGTGCAATTACACATTTTTTCTCCTTTTTCAGAAGCTTTGGCATACCATTAGAGATGATTATCTTTCCCGGTTTCCCTGCAATACCTCTTAATACAACTTCCTTTCCTTCCATAGAAAATTCCATGAAAATTTCTTGAAAATTAAAAGCTATTGTACCCAAGGATTGTAGCCATTGGACTCCTAGTACAACATCAGCACCTTCCATTGGAATGGAAAGCATTGGGCTAGTCAATACATATTCTCCCATGGATAGCTTGATATTATGGAACTTTCCAGAGAGCAATTTATTGTTCCTCCATTTGCAATCATCACTTGACACTCTCGTGCTGGATATAGGAAGCAATTCAATTCTTTTGCTACCTTACAATGAATAAAATTGTGAGTACTTCCTGAATCAATCAACACTATTATCTTTTTCTTCTTGATTTGTCCTTCTATCTTGATGGTTTGAGGAGTGTAATTCCCGCCAATGCATTACAAGATATGGTCGGATTTATTTGTTCTTCATCTAGGCTTTGTTCCTGGAGTATATCCTCTTCTTTTGACCTTTCTTGCTCCTTTTCTTCTTCCTCTTCACAATCTATGTAGAATATTTCTTCTCAGCACACTTATGACCTTTAGTGTATTTGCTATCACAACTGTAACAAAGCCCTTTTGCTCTTTTTTCTTCCAATTGTTGTGGTGTCAACCTTATAGTTTGTGGAAGACTAGCGGCAACACCACTTCTGTCTTTATAGATGTGAGTGGTATGCTTCCTGGTTGCCATAATTTTGCTTTCCATTTTTCTTGCTAACCTGAATTCCTTCTCTAATGAATCAGGTTCCCAAAGGCGAACATCATGTTGGATATTATCCTTTAAATACCCTATGAACACATCAATCCTATGCTCCCCTGGAATATCTTTTACCCTTATGTTCAATTTTTGGAACTCCTCAATGTGCTCCATTATTGAACCCTTTTGTTTGAGACTTATCAATTGACTAAAAAAAAGTGTTGCTTTTTGTATCCTCATAATGTGCTATCAATTCTTCCATAAAAATTGCCCAAGTGATAAATTGTTTACGAGAGCAAAGCCATTGATACCATACAAACTGAATTGGTTCCAAATATAAAGTTTCCATACGTACCTTTTGTGTGTTTTGCACATTATTGAGATCGAAAAATTGCTCCATCTGTAATATCCATGTGGCAGGATCCTTGCCATCAAACTTCCTCATATCGATTTTTGGAATATGGTGAGTCTTCGATCCAACATTAGAGTCCATGGAATCATGATTAACATTTCTTTTACTCTCATCATGAGTTTCCTTTAGTACCCTTTCACCCTTATTGACCATTTCTTGTAGCAACTTATTCATATTTATCTTCAATTCTTCCATCTTATCATCCATGCCATCAATTTTAGCTTCTACGCCTTTCTTTAAACCATCTATCTTAGCTTCTACATCTTTCCTTAAACCATCCATATTAGATTCTGTTGCTTTTTGTGCAAGTGACACTTGTTGCACTTGTTCCTGTAATTTTGAGATATCATATAGCATTTCTTCTTCTTCTTCATGAGTCATGCTAGAGCTTCCAGGCTCCTTACTAGGCATTTTCATTTTCTTTACTCGGGGCATCAGTTACCGATAATAATGCTCTATTATGCCCTTTTAATTCCTTCAAAAAATTTCAAACCAAGCTTAAGCAAAAATTTAAGAAAATCTACACACCTTTTTTCACTTTGTAGGAGCTTGATATTGCCTCTGATGTATCTCTCTACTTTCCAATCATCTAGTTCTAAATTTATGCTCTGTAGTAGCCCTTTATGTCCTCTTTCTAATGCCACAAGTCTGACCCAAATTGGTTTCTCCAAGGAAGAGTTATGCGAAATCTCCCACAGTGACTTGATTATAGACTAGTTCAGTAGAGCGAACTTGTACGACGTGCCACGAGTCACTGTTTCGACCTTTGGATCTGAAAAATGCATACAAGAAACTAAATTTTGTCCTCTTTCTGTACCTTCTTACGAAATTTCAATCCGATCCCCAAAGAGAAAGTTATGACTATTTTCCCCAGGTCACCTGTTTGGAATGTAATTCAGGAGTCTGCAAAAAGACCAACTTCCTCAGATAATATCTCTGCAAATATCGCGTGAAAAGATCTGAAATTTGGACCCAAAGTTCAGCGCGATTTCTTCTCAAATGGGTTTTTTTTGCGACTTCTGAAACGTCACAGAAAAAAAAAAGTTATAGCGAAAATTCCACAATGACCTGTTTGGAGCAGCGAAACCCTAGAATCCAAAGCTCTGATACCAATGTTATGAACCAGCTCAATGAAAGTAGAAAAGATAGATCAACGCCTTAGAATTTCAGCCTTTCGAGGGGGCACCTCCTTTACATTCATAAATGAACAATTCTTGGATGATCAACTGACAACCTCCTTTTATATAGGAGTCTAAGGAGTTCACAATATAAACCGCGACCTACAATAATAATATAAAGCCACAAAAATAACAATAGAGCGATTCTATGGGGCACAATAATAACAATATGGGGGCAATAGGGGCACAAAAATATTAATAAGGGGTATAACTACAATAGTAATGGGGTAATCACTAGTATTATAGGGACCCAACAGATCTTCTCCCAATACTTTGTCAGCATCTGCCCAGGTTTCCTTCTTGTTAATGATAAAAGGGCCTAACTGATTCTTTATTCTCAGCTGGGCCTTTTTCTTTGTACTATGAAAGTGAGTTAAGTCTGCATTTGTGAGTTGCCTGAAATACTCCAGGGAAAACAGTCTCATAGGTACATATTTAGGCAACTTATAAGGACACAGCTCACAGCCATATATTCTTACTTCAGTGTAATTCTGGTAGAGGTACTAGTCACCTATTCTATGGCTTTTAGACAGGCTGTAAAATATTTTTCATCTCAATAGAAAGCCTAGGAGGAGAAGTTTTCATTAATAGAGAGGAAACCGGATATACAAATAGGTCAATGAACTCACAGTAGGTATAAGGAGAGCCAGAAATATGGTGGAAGACTAAGGTCCAAAATACTACAGACCTTCTTTCTCCTTTGGAATCTAATTTTCTGATAGGAAACTGAAAATTGTCTATTTGATAGTATAAGAACAAATTATATATATATAGGATGAGTACTTGAAGACTCCCTCTCTGTCTAGACTCATGAATCATGTATCTTATTGGCTATGAAGGTGGAAAAATCATATTTAACAGTAGGAGGCTAGCCTGGAGTAAAAATGGATAACAGAACTAATGTGGTCTCATCAACATACTAACTTGTTTTGAATCCCAGGATGTAGGATATCATATCAATGATGAATTTCCCAGCCTCATTGAACCAGACTTGGACATATGGAGGTGGCTCTTTGGGTTGGCGATCTGGCCTCATAAATAATTGAGCTATTTTGGTTATTTCTGAACTGGGCAGTTTAGGACCCTCTTCAAGTAAGAATCCCATAGACAGAGGAGCTAGAGGCTGAGTAGGTTTAAAGTGCAGCATTTCATTTATGGACTCAGGAGTAATGTAAAAAAGGACAGTTCCAGATGGAGTCATCATTTCTCTTTGAGTGGGGTCATAATTGGCACAGCATAAATGGATAATTTCTGGGAAAATATTGACAGAGGGGAGGTAGTATATGGGAAAATTGGATTCCCATATTCCATAGACATCAACATTGTTCCTGTAACTATTCCTAATCTCACAAAATGCTTGGAGGTGGTTTTTATCACCCATTAGGTCCTGAATCTGAAAATCTCTATCAGCTAGGGGCAACCACTCTAACTCTTTATGTGGTGCATTGAGGGGCGCAACATTGAGGGCCACATGCACGGGGGCTTCCATGTTTGCTCACAGTGTTTTGGCTGTGGAAGTCAAGCTTTTGTAGTAAAAGTATGCAAACAAAAGTTTTGGGGCTTTTCTTCAGGAATTGCAGGCCACAGTGGATTTGAACTTAGCTCATTGGATGAATTTACAGAGAAAAACGAAATTTGTAGAGTTTTTCTTTTCTGTTCTAAAAATGGGCAAAAAAAGTGGTTCTAGTGCGCTTATGTGAAGGCAATACATTGAATTTAACAAGAATTTGGGTCTTTTGGACAATTTTGCAGAGAAAACCGAAATTCACAGGGTTTAGAAGTAGGACCACGGTAAATACCTGTTTTTTAACAGTGCACTGGAGTAATTTGCAGGTTTGGACGACGAATTTGCAAAGTGGGATGTCGGATTAGGCTGGCCGAGTGGCGGACTGGAGTTCTGGTAGCAGCCTCGTCGTAACTTGCATGTAATATTTGTGCAAAGACAAACACGCGAAAATGAGTGAAAACGACGTTTTCATGGGTTTTTTAACAAAAAATTGACTTTGGCGGATTTTGGCATTTTTCAGTCGAATGACATCAGCATGATGGAGTATTTTGTCGTGTAGCGGGGACGTGGAAATGATGTGGCGGTGGTGACGTGGCTGCGGTGACGTGGTCATGACGTCAGTGTGGGGTTAGCAAGGTGGTAAGCAGTATTCCCCGTGCCGCTTTATTGGCTTAAGTGGTATCGGAGGAGGGGCAGCGAACATGCTGGGAGGGCACCGCGTGTCCCTTGTACGACGGCAATACTGCCCAGTTCCCCGGATGCTAATCTTCGGGTATGGGAGGGGTTCCGATGTCGTTGTGGGTCATTGGATGGGAAAGCCCAAATCCAACGGTTGACGCTGAAAGGAGCGGGCGGAGGGTTATGGTGCGGGAGCCGTTGATTAAGACATATCGGTGTGGTTTTCATTGGTTGTCAGAGGAATTAACGATTAATTAACCAAATATTAATTAATGTTTAATATTTGCATGCGGGGAGGGTTTTTTTATAGTTTGCAATGTTTGTTGGTTAATCAAATAACATGGGGTTATTTGACTCTGAAACCTTATGTGGGGGAGGGTTATTACATGGTTCCGGATGAACCATTAATTCCCTGTGTAAACCAAGATGTATGCTATAGTTTATCCGTGGTGGGATATTATATTTTTTTTGGGATTTTTATATTTTACTAGCATATGGGAAATGGGAAATAGCTATAGGGAGTTAAATAATAAAGTCAAAATGTAATTAATATGGTTCATAAAATGGGAAGCGCCAAATGATGATCTTGGGCTATAGGGAAAGTAAGGTTTTTTACACAAGAAATGTGGCTTTGTGTTTTAAGCAAAATGTCATTTTACTTAATCCTTTTCATCAAATGGAGTAAGCTTAGGAATATTGAGCAGACCTCAATATCCTTGGAGGTGATGTTAGTGAGTGATTTTTGGGTGAGGGGAAGTTAGACATGCTTCATTCGATTTGACACCACCTAGGTGCCATAGTACTTATGATAACAATGAGATAAACATCCTTTGAGTGACACACTAATCATAAGAAAGCTTCTGTAACACCAAAACTGCCTACCCAGCCTAATATACCTAACATTTTTCTTTCCTTTTCCTTGGGTGCATTTAAACTAGCAAACCCTTTCAATATTCTTTTCTTTTCATTGGAATCCTATCTAAGTCTGCCCTTATTTCTTCCAAGGGCTCAGATTTATCTGTTGAGCTCCTTTCCTTCTCTACCTATATCCACCTGCCAAGATTGAACAATTTGGACAGGTTTCATTCTCTATCTCTAAGATTATGATTATGTTGTTTGGCCAAGATTATGTTGTTTGGCCATCCATCACCTGTGGCAAGAGTCAACCAACTGTACACCATGAGATTCTTTGCAAAAGAGAGCAATAGTGGCATTTTGGGCTAGCACACTTTCCTGGTCTTTCCTTTGGGGTTCATTTCTTTTCTTTTGACCAATTCATTCTTTTTGTCCTTTGTTGTCTCTTTTGGGGCATACCCTCTTTTCATTTTTTAATTTTTTTTATTTTTTGAGAATATGGAATAACTTTGTAACCAGCCAAAGGTTTGAACATATTAGATATTATCAATGTCAATCATGAAAAATGACACCTATTGGTATAGGAACCTAACAATATGGACAAAGCAACCAAATTCATTGAACAAATCCAGGAAATTCACCAAGCAATACAGGAACAACTAGAAAGAAGCCAAGCAAAGTATAAGGTGTGACATGACAAGCATCGAGTTGAGCATAGTTTTCAAGTTGGTGATCAAGTTTGGTTGTACATCAGCAAAGAAACACTGCAAGGGGAAGGTAAAAAGTTGAAACCAATTAGATATGGTCCTTTCATAATACTTGACAAAATTGGTGAAAATGCTTTCTGCCTAAATCTACCAACTTACATGCAAATATATTATGTCGTAATTTGTAAATTTTGAAAACTTGCAATTGTATGAGCCTTCATTGATTAAAGATCCCAAAGAGCAAGGTCAACTACCTTCCATTGAAGATATTTTTCTTGAGTATCTCAATGAGCTACAGGAGGACACAATTCTTGATAGGAGGATAAGGACTTCGTGATGGGGAAATGTTGAGTATCTTCGAGTTGGACTCAAAGGTACAAATCCAAGTAAAGCACAATGGATAAAGATTAGAAAAGTGAGGGAATTTTATCCTCACTTACTCGACAGCTAAAACCAACTTTTGGTGGACCAAAAGCTTCTAGTGGAGAGGAGTGATCCAAAATGGATTCAGTTTTGCCTCCAGATCTAAGTCTTCAAATTCAGATGAAAGCGGGATCAAGTCAAAGTGCTCATCGATACAATTCCAACGGTGCAAATGACATGTAAATCCGAGTCTGGATGGAGAAGTTAGAGCCAGTCAAAGTTTGTGGAAAACTAGGGAAAAAAAGTCAAAAGTCAAAAGTCAATAGTCAACCAGATCAATGGTCAACGCCTACATTAGCAGGACATGTGTCAACTCGGGAATGAGCCACGGGTCCTAAATGATGTCAGCAGATAAGGTGACATGGAAATTTTGATTGGTTCACACGTGCCAATCTGGTGTTGACACGTGGCAACTCGAATTTTCCCAATGTTAGCATGAAATCCCAAAATTTTGGGGTCAGGGAGGATCGAACCCCTGACCTTCTGGAGTGGCAACGATTTCACTGGAATTAGCTCACAAGTTGGGCTACCGTCGAACTTGGTTATGGACATGATGAGACTATATTTATGGTGTGTCGAGGTCTCCATCGGAAAAAGGTTGGACGGTCGGGGTCAACCTCATGACTGCCAGTCCTTTGATTTTATGCATTATCCCACATTCTTCATGGTTTGCAACCACATATGGTATATCAATACCATATCACTGAAACATAACCAATGAAATAGCGGAGTTAACGCAAATCATATCGCATATCCAATGTATAACGATGGAATGGTCATCGGGGGTTTCGAACCCTCAACCTTCCAAAACCTTATATACAAACGACTTCACATAACTCCACTAACCAACATGCCGAAGGGTGGGACTTGGTTAACCAAGCCACCAATTTTTTAATAAACCATTGTAGGTGTCAAACCGACCCTACCACCAATCCACAGTCCGAGGTGGTTTTATGCAGGCCGAGGCGGTTTTTGCCAAGCAGAGGGTGGTTTTGTAGGGACAGAGGTGGTGTTGGACCAGTCCAGTGGGTCTAGAGGTCACATTGGCCAAATATAGCCAATTTTATACTTGTTTTACTCAAAATTTCAAACTGAACGCAGTGGTGATGTCCATTTTTTATTTGAGACTCTATTTTCAAGCTCATACCTGTAGCAGCATTTTGAAGACAAAATAAAGAGGTTAGCACTGGAAGCAAAAGGACCAGGAGACGTAGCCAGAAAGTGTGGTGAACTCCTTTATTAAATTTGGTTGTGTTGATGTGTTTGAATGTGTTTTCAAATTGTTTGTGTGTTTATGTTATTCGAAATATTTTCGATCCGTTGCACTAAGTAACATAAGTAAATTCACAAATAGTCTATAATACATTTTTCATTAACAGATCAGGATGCAATTGGTAATCTACAAAATTCAAAAAATTAAGAGCAAGGAGTGCATTACTTGGAACACATACATATAGAAGATGACAACACACAATAAGATATTGAAATGGAACTAGCATTGGTGGAAACCACCCTGGAAGATAATACAAAAGAGGAGACACTGGAGGGAGTTGACCTCCTATCGATTTTGGAAGAGTGGAAGAAAAACTGTCTAGCAGTGATTCTAGAAGACCAAATTCAAAAAATAGAAGGAGATTATCTCTTACAAGAGTAATTAAAACATATCACAAACCAAAATCCACCTGGGGATACAGAAGCAAATGGCATACTAGAAAATATGACAGCGGGAAAATATAATCCAAAAGGGCCAAGGAGGAAAACAGGAAGAAAACGATCAGTCAACTCCTTCAAGAACTCAGTGCCAGACTCCTAAATGAAGGAAAGGTAAAGGCCCTCACCCTAACTCCCCTCCATTATCAATGAATTTCAACTCTTGGAACATTAGAGGCCTCAATGGTCCTGGGAAGAAGAGTCTTAAAAAACAAACTCATAATTGATAAACCGGATATTATTCTTGTTCAAGAAACTAAACTTGATATGGTCAATCTCAACCTTCTCCAAAAAAACTACTTCAAATCCTACAGTTATATAATGAACTTCACTATCGGATTAGCACGAGGAATCTTGACTATGTGGAAAAGCTCTCAGTATGAATAACCTCCTCTGTAGCTACCAACCACTCCATCACAACAGTTTTGAAAATCATAGGTTCCAATGACAACATTTGTGTAACTAACGTTTATGCTCCTCTAAGAGCCTCTAAAAGAATCAAAATTTTCAGAATATCGGCCATCTCCTGGACTCCATCCATCTTCATTTGAAAATTATAGCGGGGGACTTCAATATGGTACTGAACCTCGAGGAATAAAGATGAGGTCTCCGAAAACTTAAAAATGATTCGGAAGCCTTTCAATCTACTATAGACGCGCTCAAACTAATAGTCATTCCCATGAACAATGGTACCTTCACCTGGTACAATAGACGAGGAGAAGACCAAAAAATAGCCTCTAGACTTGATTTTTTCCTCCTTTTTGAATAAATTTATCTGAACTCCTAGGAAACGGATGCTAGGATCCTCCTTCAATCAGGTTCTGAATATTGGTCCATCTCCTTGAAAGTGCACATTAACTTGGGCCCGAAAATAGGACCTTGAGATTTGAATCCTTCTACCTTGAGCAACTAGATTTTATGGAAAAAATAAAGGAATGGTGGAGAATCCCCATGTCTCAATCAGGAAACAAAATGTACCAATCCCAACAAAGGTTGAAACTCATTAATATAAAGATCAAAATCTGGAACAAAGAAACATTCGGCAACATCATTACTAATAAAAAAAACCTAGAACAACGAATGGAAACTCTCCAATAGAAAATCATTAGCAATGGCATTAATGATCAAATGAAGCAGGAAGAGCTCAGTCTCCAAAATATTTGGGAGAAAAGGATCTCTCAAGAAGAAAAACTATGGCATCAGAAATCCCGCATCAACTAGATCAAATGCGAGGAAAGAAATTTAGCCTTCTTTCACCATTCTATGATACATCACAGAAGACATAACAGGATCTTGGGCCTAAAAACTAGCGTGGGGAACCTAATCCACAATCATGAGGACATTTCTAAAAACTAAATCAATTAAACTAGAAATCTCCTCAAACCAAGAATAGACAGAACAAGGGCAATACAGAAAATTACCGACATTTTGATCATCCTCACCCAAGACCACAAAAAATGCTCCTAAGGAAAGTCTCTATGCAAGAGGCTTAGGAGGTTGTTATGGAAATGCCAAATGGCAAAGCTCTGGGACTGTATGGCTTCACCATTGATTTCTTCAAAGCATGTTGGCCCTGATTAAAGATGAGGTTCATTCCTTGATGGAGGAATCCAGAATCTACAAATCTATTCTAAAGGCTCTAAATGCAACTTTTCTAACTTTAATTCCCAAGGAAGAAGGGGTTGACTCTCTGGACAAATTTTATCTAATCGCTCTATGCAATGTCATCTATAAAATCATTTCAAAAGTCCTATCCAACAGAATAAAAGTTGTCCTACCTCTCCTTATATCCCCGCATCAATTTGGTTATGTGGAAGGAAGACAAATTTTGGATAGCATCATCCTCGCCCATGAGTTGATCCATTCCCTTCAATTCCAAAAAAATCCAGGCATGATGATGCAACTAGATATGTCAAAAGCCTTTGAAAAGATTAACTAGGATTATATGAAAGGCGTCCTAGAGGCTTTTGGCTTTCACAAGGACTATATAAAGTGGATCATGGCTATGGTCTCCAGTGTGTTATTTTCAATCCTCTTGAATGGATCCCGTTCTCAACCTTTCTACCCTTCTAGAGGTATTCAACAGGGGGATCCCATTTCTCCTTTCCTTTTTGTCATCATGGTCAAAGGCCTCAACAGATCGATTTTGGTCGCCTCTTCCAGCACATCCCTTTCGTGTCTCAATCTCCATGCCTCTGCTCCTCCCTCCACTCATCAACAATTTTTTGATGATACCTTGTTAATGGGCCTCTCTATGGTCAAAGAAGCCTCTTCCTTCAAGGCCATCCTATATGAATTCTCATAAGCTCCAAGTACCTCAATAAATATTGAAAAATCCAAACTATTTTTCTTCAACACCCCCTTGACTATTCAAAGGAACATTGCTATAATTATGGAATTTAAAAAATGTTGCCTCCCTTCCAAAAAATTTGGCATCCCCTTAACTGACAAGCCCCTTGCCTGATCCATTTGGGAAGATCTTATCACCAAGATGGGAAAAAATCTAGCAGGTCAATTGGTCTTAGTTAAGTCTGTCTTGTAGGAAATACCCAGTATATGTTTTCCACTCTGGTTGTTCCCAAATCCATCTCCATCGTCATTAGGAACCTCCAAATAAATTTCCTCTAGGGGAGCACCAAGAATAAGAAAAAATGGGCTCTAGTGGCCTGGGACAAGTTGTGCAAACCAAAAAATGTAGGTTGAAAGGGACCCGGAAACCTTGGGGAAAACCCTTGGGGCCAAAACTTGGTGGAGATGGCTGGAAAACCCAAACTCCCCTTGGAGTATCATTTGGAAAGTGAAATGCGTCGCAAACCACTCAATTAAGCACCTCATCGGGCTTAATGGGAATACCAAAGGCTCGGCTATATGGAACCAAGCTTGGGATAACAGAGAAATCATCTAGAAACACAGTTTTTGGGAAATTGGCAATGGCAAGAAAGCCCTATTTTGGGAGGATTCTTGGCAGCAAAGGTTGGACTTAAACAGAGATCAGTTTAGACAAATTCGTAATACCATGAAAGACAAGGGAAATATCAAAGTGGCCCACTACTGGAAACCTTGAAATGGCAGAGATAAATGGAGGGAATGGTTGGAAGAATCAGAATGGGAACCTGTGCCAAATCAATTGGATTGGATAGAGCTATCGATAGAGCTCCAAGAAAGACAGATACAAATTGAAAAAAAAGTAGACAAGATCATATGGGTAAGAATGTAACAGGTCATTTTAATCTCAAAGATGCATATGGCTACATGGCTCTCCATGGTCAAATCGAACCTGAGCGTAAGTGGAAAACTCTGCGGGAGAGAAAAAATGACCTAAAATCACCCTATTCTATGGATGACCATGCAAAAGAAAATTTTAACATGGGACAACCTATGAAAAAGAGGTTTCATTGGTCCCTCTAGATGTAACCTCTGTGAAAAAATGAAGAAACTACCAACCACTTGCTGAAGGAACGTGTCTACTCTAATAATCTATGGGTGGGTCAATATGGTTTTTCAATGACTCAGACAGGGATATCTCCTTTATCCTAAACACCATCGAGAATTGGAGAACGTCTTTCTCTCTCAATCATATGGTAAATAGAGCTTGGAATTTAATACCAAGAATTTTATGTTGGGCTCTGTGAAAAGAAAGGAACAATACAATCTTCAGGGGCATTCATAGGCCGAAATAACTCATCCTAACCCTCATCAAGCAATTTATCATAGAAATAATCTCATCTTCTATTCTCTAGATCCATGGCGACCCTCCAAGTCAAGCAGATCAATGTATAATTTCCCTCTTGGATCTTCATCTCCCCTCTCTTATCTCTATTTCAAAGGGACCTGATATTTGGGTTTTCGAGGATTATTGGACTCCTCCGTAGAAAGGCATTTTAAAATTAAATTATGATGGAGCAGCTAAGGGAAATCCGGGGGCAGTAGGCTTCGAAGGAGTCTTCAGAAATTCCCAGGGGAAAATTATCTTGATAAATGTTGGAAACTTAGGCATTACCAGCAACATTGTTGTAGAACTACAGGCATTAGAGCATGGGTTGGATATCGCCAAAGAGCAAGTTTTTTTCCATTGATTATTGAATATGACTCGATGCTTTCCACCCAAGTCATCCACAAAGTTCTGCAATGCATGGTAGCCTCGCAAGTCTCTAATATTTGGCACCTAAATAAAATCCTTAAATGGATCAAATGACACATAGACGAAGCCAAAGGGATCCACTTCCAAGCTATCAAGCACAAAGGGAATTCCCTGGTGGATAGATTGGAAATTGAGGGTACTGCTAGCAACCTCAAAATACACTCACCCGCTTGGACAAATCTAGAGCAGGGTACTTTGTTTCAGGACTATGAAATCATAAATGACAAGGAAAACATCACTACGGCCTCCAAATGTAAGGAAATCCCTTGTCACGCTCATGATCAAAGTGGCCACTCCTCCAGAGGTGTATCATTATGAGTCTTTCCCTGAGCAGTCGTCGCAAGGCTTAGCTTGATGCGAGCATGAATTTGAGAGGTATACTCCCTTACCTGCACTACCTTTTGCACCTCTTATACATCATTTGTACATCCACCCTTATCAATCCTTCGTACCCCTTTCTGCCTGCATTTATTCTCCTCCATTTGTTACCCCACCACTCCATGATCACCCACCCCTAGAAATACCCCCTTCCCTCTGCTCTTCCCCTCCATCCTACTCATCCCATAGCTCTGGCTCACCCTGGCCCTCTTTTTTTGTTTTTCCCTATTTAAAGCGCCCTCCCCCCTTCATTCCCTCCAAGCGTGGTTCCAACTTGATTCCCCAGCATGGTCGTTGTCGCAGTTGTGGCCGTAGTCACAATCCCTCCAAATGGAACACTCTCGTCATACCACCCACTACAAGAGCCAAGTCCTCGGCCGGAAGGGCAACTCTAAATTATGCTATTGCTCTCAACCTAGAGACTCAAGAGAGGATCTCCAACCTGGAAACACAGGTGCGCACCATTCGATGTAGGGTTTTGTTGGAGGAGGTTGCGGTAGATTTTGAATGGATCCCTAACTTGGGCTCCACAAGAAAAAGAGAAAGCCTTTACAACTGAACTATTGATCTGCCATGGAAGCTAAAAACAATCTTGGGGCTTTCCATCCAGGAATAGGCGGAACACTCCAAGGCTCTAGAGAACAAAATAGACAATCTTACTGACAAGTTCACTGTGTAAGTAGAGGTTGTACACCATTGTCGCTTTGTTACCAGAGATTCACCTCACCACGATATTCTCAAGAAGTGTATAGCTAGCGGCAAGGGCTCTTGCAACGTCAAAAAAGAAGCAGTCGAACCCTCCTCGAGCCGTCCCATAGAAACTGAAGTGCAAGCTAGTAGAACCCTAGCCTATCAGCCTTGATGACGACCCTATGGAGGTCACTACCTAGCGCCTTTGGGGAGCGCTCTTTTTTAGTGTCACCTATGAACCCAATTCCAGCTCTTGGGAAGCTATCAAAAATATGTAGCTCGCAAGATAAAGGGATCAAGGACCCTCGCCTGAATCTCATGTCCCTCAACACTCCACCCAGCGGCTCAAGGGACCTTTTTTCTATCCTGTACAGTTCTCTTTCATCCAGGATTTCCTACATTCCTTATTCACAACATCAATGGAAGAAGTCTATTGTAGAATGCCCAAATTGTAAAAGAAAATTTTCTCTTAGTTATAGAGACTCTCTTTTTGTAAAAATTACTGTTAAAATTTGTTCTGTAGAGGCTAAGAATGCCTATTTTGTATATTCTGGGATACAAAAGTATCGCTCTGGTGCTAGAGCACTTAGCTTGCACCATCCACCTCATATTGTAAATACCTCTTTTTGAAGTAACATATCCTATCTTATTTACAAAAAAAAAAAAACTTTGTAGGAGTCAAATTTTTACTGGTATAGTAAATGGCATAAGGAGTTAAATCTTTTTGTCCTAATACAATTCCTAATAATGCATTTGAAGCATCGGTTGAAATGTGAAAAGGTGATTTCTAGTTTGGCCCTCTTAGAATGGGTGCCTCAGAAATCTTTTCTTTCAATGTTTCAAAAGATTTTTGGAAATTAGAATTCCAATTGAATTCACAAACTTTTGTGAGAAATTTGAAAAGTGGAGAAAAAAATTTTGCAAATTTTTCTATGAATCTTCTATAGTAACCAGTAAAACTAAGAAAACTTCTAACATCTCATTGACAAGTTGGAATTGATAATTTAGAAATAACGTCTATTTTAGATGTGTTCACTCTAACTCCATTTCCGAAAATATGGTGCCCTAAAACAATCCCCTCAATAAACATCACAAAACATTTTTCATGGCTTAATGAGAGATTTTCTTCATTACATCTAATGAGAAATGTTTCCAAATTTTTAAGATCTTCTTCAAAAGAATTTCCATAAACAGTAAAATCATCCATGTAAACTTCCACACAATCATGAATTAGATTAGAAAAAATTCCTAAAACTGTGGTTTGGAATGTTGCAGGTGCATTACACAACCCAAAAGTAAGTACTCGGTAGGTGTAGGTCCCCATGGATAGGTAAAAGTGGTTTTATATTGATCTTTTGGAGCTACCTGGATTTGGTTATATCCACTAAAACCATCTAGAAATGAGAAATATTTCTTTCATGCCAATGTGTCTAAAACTTGATCTATGAAATGAAGTGGAAAATGATCTTTTAAAGTAGCTTTTTTAAATTCCCAATATTCAATGCATACTCTCGATTTTCCATTATTTTTAGGAACAATTACTAATGGTGAAACCCAATGGATATCTAATATTGGATAAATGAAACTCACATTTAAAAAAAAAAATTGTAATTCCTCTTTAACAATTTCTCTCAAATTTGGATTCATTCTTCTCTGAGGTTTTCATATTGGTTTAGCATTTTCTTCAATGTAAATATGATGTATACAAGTATTAGGATCAATTCCTTTCGTGTCAATATATTCCAATGCATAAGCAAAGGAATGTTCTTATAACATCTTGATTAAGTCTTTCTTTTTAAATTCTTCCAGATTATTATTGATATTCAAAGTTTTTTCTAGGAAGATTTCTATTGGAGAGTTGCCAATTTTTTCCATAAAATGTAAGGATAATTGAGGTATTATGTGCGTCAAACAGAGATCGTATGCCAAAGTCACAACCTCGGGAAGTTGAAATACCAATTTACCCAAACGTGGCCCATAGTTTGGTGTTTCATCTCCTAGGGTTAGATTTTTGGATGTTTAGGCTTTTCCATTGTTTCTTAACAATAAATAGGCCTTTGAGCCTCATTGTAACATAGTTCAGAGGCATTTAGATGCCACATCTCTTCTCAAAGATAAGCTACCATCGCCCGAGCTAGTTTATTTCCATTTCTGTTTGTAAGCATATTTCAGTATTTTACATTAATGAAATGAAGTATTATTTCCACTACATCTCTATATTTATGGTTATATATGTAATTTGTTGCATTCATGTTTAAATCTAATCACAAATTCAGAAGATCAATCCACTCATCTCTAATGGATTTTAATAAGAGAGCTTTCAAAGTTTCTTCATCTAGTTCATGTATTTTAGCCCTTTTAACATTATAAACAAATATTTCACTGAAATCTTCAAGGTTTTCATCTTCTTTCTGCATCATTTTAAAGACTTCGTCCTTAAGATTATGGGGCATACAATAATCTTTATATTTCTCTAAGAATTTAGTTTTCATTTCTTCGCATGTTCTTATTGAATGTACTCCTAAGCCCATGAACCATTTTAACGTTGCATCCTCAAGAGTTTTTGGAAACAATTTCAACTTTTGAGTGTCAAGCAAGTAATCATAAGATCTACACAAAACTTCAAACTCAAAGAGAAATGTTTCAGGATCATCACTTCTTAATCCATGAAAATTTGGAATGATGGAGGATGAGATGCTTTTCACTAGAGTTGTTGTATCTTCATCAAGGATAGGAAATCCAAAGGGTTCTAGATCTCCTCTACGTCCTCCTCTCCCTCTTCCTCCACCTCTTCCACCTCTTCCTCCTCTATTTCCTCCTCTTCCTCCTCCAATCCTAGGTTGTTCACCATTAACATTATGTACCTCTCCTTCCCCTTCTCCAGCGATTTTAGATTCTTCAAAACTAATATAAGGTTCCAAAATTTGGTTTTCTAATTCTTCTTCTAAGCTCTTCCTAATAACATGGTTTGATAGTAGATTGCCTCTTCCAGAGCACGATCCATTCTTGTGCTCGTGATAATCCAATGAGTTCCCCCGGTGAAAAAACATTTAGCCGTTCCATCTCTAAATTAAGACTTTCGAGTCATTTTGGCGTCAATAATCTCTATATGCTTATCACCAATTCGTACCCCTTTGGATCGGTAAACTTTTGAATCTGATTGACAAATGAAATCTGACTTTGTTCCATAGTTATCCTAGGCTTATGAATAACCCCAAAGACTTCCAAGAAATCTTGTCATATCTCCGGTCCAATTTTCAAAACTTCTTTCAGATTCATCGATATTGAATTATTCAACGGGTTTCTGACAATTGTTCAACTTTAGGAAGACCTTGAATTATATCACTGGATTTGATATCTTCATATATCAATGTTATCAATGTATCTCCTCTGGTTCTGGTTCTTCTATAAATAGTAGGTTAAAATAAGATTCTTCCTCTTCTTCTTCACTAGGGATCTCTAGCTCCTGTCCTAGAAGTCTTTCTCCAATTGAAGATAGGGAAACTACTCCTTCTGTTGGGGATGTAGGATATTCTTCTTCTAGTACTTCTTTGGTTGATGAGGTTGTTGAATCTCTAGGTTGTATTTTGGATCTAAGTACCTCATGAAGTTTATGTTTGCCTACAAATGATGGAATATGAGTTTGAGTGGGCAGTACGGTACTATGAGATCATGGTGGGCTGAGTGATGATGTTGGAATTAAAATTTTACCTCTACCTATAAATCTACCTCTAGAATCTCTTTCCCTATGCATATCATTTTTTCTTTAATAAAAAAGAAAAGACTCATATTTACACTTCCCCTGCAACGGTGCCAAAATGTTTGGTAATTTAATTAACCTTAAATTACTTGCATAAATTATCAACTAGGGCTAGTAGACTAATGAAGTGTAAGTGTACTATATATACTAGAAGTATTTGGTTATTCACACCAATTCTAAATTAAGTTGAGTTATTGAAATATAAATTCTAATTTAAGTTATTGAAATTCACATGAGAAAATTATTCCTATAAAATAGAATGATCACATTCTTATAAAAATTGTATCTAATTATGAAATCCACACAACCAATAAAAATCTCACACTTATAAATCAATCTCACACCTGTAAAATGAAATTCAATTCATAAAATACAAACACTCTGCTATATATCTAAAATATGCTTCGTATGAATCAACTCATCTATCAATATAACACGCTCTTGTGTGAAAAACCAAAATAAATTGAATCTCTGCTTAACTGCATCCACACTTGCTTGAATTCTAAATCACTTATGTTCGAAATGAAACATTTAATTATGTAAATAAATCATTTGTTCCATAAGTCAAATAAAGTATTGTATAAGTATAAATCATATAGTTTCTATCGATGTTGTTAAGCTTAATTCATGTGCATTTATAAACAAAAGAGATGACTAGTAAAGAAATCATAATATGAATTCGAAAGAAATTAAAAATGCATTTACTCAATTGAACAGAACAGAAAGTTTATGAAATTATACAGAAATTATATCTACTTAAAACGAATAAGAATTCGTATTGCTCGAGGGGGGCCTCCACGAGAAGCAGGTAATCACATTATCAATCAAGTAGTCAACCACGCATGGAAATTAAATGTTTCTTCATAAATTGAATATTAAAAACAGAATTTTAAGTCTTCACTGTCGCATAAAAAAAACATTGTGTTTGTGTTTGTTGCGAGGTCTTTTATAAAGCTCATATCATTAAATGTTTAGAGCTCTATGCCTATCCTTTCTAAGAGAATGTTAAAACTAACTATGAAAAGATAACATAACCAAATTTTCTCACGATTTGCTATTAACAAAGAAAATTGTGAAGCATATATCTCATTCCTCGCTCGCCTGTTACAGTTGACAGAGTTGACTTTATCCTTGACCACGTAAGTGGAAGCTTCTTTTATCAATTTTGGTCATGAAGCTAGGAGGTAATCATTGAGGGCATTGATCACCACCTTTCAATATATTTCTCTCTCTAACTGGCACCTTGGAACGTATCAAACCATGGACTTAGCTACAAAATCAGACATTAGCTACAAAATCATCCCAATTTGGTAGCTAAAGGAAATATTAGACTAATAATAAAGAACATTATCAACTTACTAAATACAAGACAATAATTTACCTAGCATGCCATAAGTCCTGTGATTTGATGCCCATTAAGTGATTATGATGGTCAAAGAAGAATAAAATAGGTGAAAAAGGGTGTCAAAAAGAAGCCACTATGAGGCTCAACAATTATCAAGATAGAACCATAATGTAACTCTTTGAGTTGTAGCCTTCTAGTGTTCTTTAGAAACAAATTCCCAAAGAACCTCTGCTAACAATTCCAAAAATGTGGCTACTCAACCACTTAAATTTATTAATTTAAACTTTGACAAAACATCAAAAGGCAATCCAAGGCCGATTGGATTTGAAGGGGTATTAAAATATGAAGGGGAGATTATTAAGGATCTGTGCTAGTAACTTGGGAATTGAGAGTAATAATGTTGGAATATATGCACTAGGAATTCAGGTTCTTATTGTGGACAAGGAAGGATTCTCCAAGCTAATAGAAAAAGGTTACTCCCAAACCATTATCCAGAATTCTCAAAACCATGCAACAAAGCTTGACAATAAGAAAAACATCAAATAGTTGTCATCCGAAAGCTAATTTGGAGCAAATCAAATCCCTCCTTCCTTAGGTATCAATTCTACTTCCCTCCCATGTGCTACACATGACAAATCAAATTGTCGACAACCTACTTAATTAAAGTATCACCTACCATCATGAGATGATGTATTGGAGGTGGGATATGTCTAACGAAGTGCCTGTCATCAAAAGTTGTCTTGATTTGGCCTTAGTCTATTATCCATCCCCATATGGGGTGATACAGATGCACTCCCAACATAATAATAACAATGATAGGTTTTCTCTTCTTATGAGAATCGACATCACCTATCGTCTCTATTGTGTGGTCATAAAATGCATGATTTATGTTAATTATCCAATGTTCTATACTTAAAACAATCACTTATATCAATTCTTCTCCAATTAGAAATCAGTTTATCCAATATAAATTTTATCTTCCAAAAACAATAAGTAGTTATAGATGGAACAATAAATCCAATGTACAATAGAAAACAACCAAGAACATGAGAGACACAGTATTTGGTCAAATACTAGAGAAAAACCCCACAAGAGGGAAAAACCTTTCTAAATTCTTATTTTATTATATTGTCATCAAATGTTCAGAAAAGAGATACAATGTTCAAATACATCAACAATGAGTCAAATTCAATCCTTTGACTATCTAAGAATCAACTAACCAATATGTAATCCAATGATGAGCTCAAAAGTCAAATCTGGTCAACAAGTCAAATCAACAATTATGGTCAAATTCAATAGTAGTTGTAGCAGCCCTAACCAGTGAATAGCCAATGGTCAAAGTGCCTAAAAAATATTTGGTCAAAGAAGCATCAAATTCAGCCTTCAAAAATTGATCAACCTAATTAAAAACAATCAAAATTCTACCCACACAAATTCAGTCAAAGTCAATCTTTGACTTGTGAAAACCCTAGCTACAGGTCTTTCGTCAACGTTAGTCAAACAACCCAAAAAGGTTCAGTAAAACTATCCTTGGCTTCTTTCTTCCAAAACAAAGTCAAACAAAGTCAAAATATGCCAAGTTGTCGTTGGTCAAATGGTGGTCAATGTCCCAAAACAAAACATCCAGTCAAACAAAGTCAAAATATGCCAAGTCAGCGTTGGTCAAA
The DNA here is from genome assembly GCA_000404065.3 of Pinus taeda. Taxonomy (NCBI): domain Eukaryota; kingdom Viridiplantae; phylum Streptophyta; class Pinopsida; order Pinales; family Pinaceae; genus Pinus; species Pinus taeda. Next base: position 85,598 of record APFE031009559.1, on the reverse strand, counting down.
TGGTGGTCAATGTCCCAAAAAAAAAGATGAATTTCGGCCAATAGAAAAGACTCTCTCTCTCCTTCACATGTATGAAAATAACCTACAATTTAAGAAGTAATCAAACCAATCCAAGAAAAGATGTGATATGATGATGATGTTCCAAAGTGATGTGACAAATGGTCTATTTATGTGTCTCAAGGGGTTGAATTAGCTTGCCCGGGTCAATTTGTACTTTTGTGCATGTGTGGGTTTCAACTTAAAAATTATATTTTTTTCTTGAACAAATTAAATTCTTTCAAGCACTCGCAGGGAGCTTATTTATATGAGGAAGACTCCAATGGATGGAATTTATCCCTAAGCTGCCAAATTAACACTCCTTCTCAGTTAAGGAGAAATTTTTGACTACATCATAAGTTCCATCTCAAATCCTTGACCCTCAAGACTCAAGTGCCACTTGTATCCTATCACTTGGGGAGTATACCCAACTTACCAAAGGTAAGGATCACACACTCCCAAGTCTCTCCTCATCCATTGGCCAAATGGATGGTAATCCCAACAAGCCCATTTCTGGGTAGGATGCATATTGGGGTATACTTTGTGAAGTCTTAAAGAGATGGTAGGGGAGGATATCCCAACTTGTCATAAAAGACAAGGATCACATACACCCTACAATTACAATAGACAAGATATCCCAACTTGCCATAAATGGCAAGGACTGAACATTTTATTATTCAGAGATCCCTCAACCCCGGGAGCACTAATGGCTCAATTACTCACCTTGCAAGCTCAAACAGGGGGGTAAGAGCATATCTCAGTGTCCTCGATCAGTCATGACCCTTACCCAGGAGGGTCACATCCAGTAGTCTAAGTTTCTCTATAAATACCAAGAACTTCTCTTTCGAAAAAGCCTTGGTAAGAATATATGATTTATGTCATCTATCGAAATCTGATAGAGTCTCACTATTCCTCTTTGCACCATATCTTGAATGTGTTGATACATGATCTCAATATGCTTGGACTTGTCATGGAACACAAGATTCTCTTCCAATCAGATCCCACTCTTGTTGTCTCAATATATCACTATTGTATCCAGAACCTACTCAAACATCTCTCCAAAGATCTTTCTCAACCATACTACCTCACAGCTAGCCATGCTAGCAACAATGTATTCTACCTCATCCATGCTTAAAGCAACAAAATTTAGCTTCCTGCCCATCCAATATATCATGTTAGAACCAAAACTAAAGCAGCACCCTGATGTGCTCTTTATGTCAATAACATTTTTCAGCCCAATCAACATCGATGTAACCATGAATTCTTACATCTCTGGTAGTATATGTTAAACAAAGATTAATTGTCCCGTGTAAATATCTCAGCACATGCTTTCTAGTGATCCAATGTGCATGTAGAGGCTCAATAATAAATTGGATCAGAGTTTTAACTGCAAAACATATGTCTAGCGTATGTTCAGAAGGAACATCAATGCCCCAGTCAATTGTTAATACTCAAATAAATTCACCAAGTTAGGTCCAATATCTTCTCCACATAGCTTCTTGAAGTTCATTTCCATCAATGTGGCCATGGACTTGCATTCTACCATACCAAATATTTCCAACAATATCACAACATATTTTCCTTGTGAAAGGAAAATCTCACCATGCCTTTGCCACACATATAATCCCAAGAAGTAGTGCATCAATCTAAGGTCCTTCATCTCAAATTCAGAGACCATCTCCCTCTTACACTCAAGAATCAGAGGCTCTCCACCTATCAAGAATAATCATCAACATATAAAACCAAAATCAAAGGCATATATTGGACAACTTTGAAGTAGAGGTTTGGGTCGGCATTTCTTCTTGTGAATCCAAGCTTCATCAAGTAGTTATCAATACAGGCATACCAAGCTCTGTGGGCTTGCTTCAATCCATAGAGATCCTTCTTCAACCTACACACATGAGTCTTCTATTGGTAATATTAGCATTGATGTCATTGATCACATTGGTGATAATTTGTGTTGAATGTGAAGTCCACATGAATGTTGAATGTTGAATTGGTGATAATTTATGCTTGAATGCAAAAGGTTGAAAGTGATGTGAAGTGCAAAGGCTATGATATTAAATGTGAAGATTGAAAGTGATGTGAAGTGAAAAGGCCATGATATTAAATGTGAAGGTTGAACATCATTAAAATGGAACATAAAATATTGAGACAAAAGTTGAAATATATATGTTTCATTGAACAAAAAATGTAGATAATACAAATCTGATTTGTCTCTTGTAATCATTATTGATTGAGTTGTTTTAGTTCATCTCTATTTTATATTACAAATTGTTTTTAGAACTGACAATGAGGAGACAAGCTTGTGAGCAGTTTTTGGAAGTCCAAGAGACAATGCTTCATTTCATATTCTTGCAAGGAATACAAACTTCAAATATGGCTTGCTTATAAAATATACAATGTGAAATGGAACCTAAAATTTTTGAAGTGAAAGAAGTTTGCAAAAGAATATTGATGAGGAGCAACAGAAGAGGCACAAAGTTAAAAAGTAGAAGCAGTGGAGTAGTAGACTTGACAGTGAAATTGTATATAAGGTAACTAGCATTTTGTGACTTGATGTTGTGATTGAGAGATTTTTGTCCCTTTCGATGTTGTAGCATGATAAAGAACAGGTTGTAGCATGTTTAGGTAGGAGCCTCTTGTGGGTTATAGCCTGCAGACATTTGTGGGAGTAGGAGCTTCCTTTGAGCTAGGAGCCTCTTGTAGGTTGGAGCCTACAAAATTTGATGTAATAAGGAGTAGTAGCTTGCCTTCCATATCACTTTCAACTTAAAATTCCTGGTTTTCTCCCTTTTGGTTTTCCACTTATATTTGGTGTCTTCATGTGTTTGTTCTTCAAGGTTGTGTGAATGTTCTTGAATTCCCTATAAATATATCTACAAATTTATCTCTCTCACACCTGCAAAAAGAATTCAATAATATAGAGCACTTACATAAACCATTAGCTACATAAGGAGAAAATTAATTTGAGAAAAAAGTAAATATTTTGAATTACTAATTCACCCCACCCCCCCTCCCCCCCATAATTTTCGATCATAAATATCAATTCGTATTAGAGAAAGTTTCCTACAGTAGTCGTCTAACAACTAGAAGGAGGTCCTAATTCAATAAAATGGCTAGTTAAGAAGGATGCTCAACAAACAAAGCCCCTCTATTTGCTGGTACAAACTATGCCTTTTGGAAAGTGAGAAGGAAGACATATCTAATGTATCTAGGAGTAGAAGTTTGGTCTATTGTGACGGTAGGGTATGAAGAACCAAAGGAAACAACTAGTGACAAAGATACCAAACTCAATTTTATAGCTAATGCAAAAGCTATGAATGCACTTCTAATTAGTCTATGTGAGTTTTAGTTTATCAAAGTAATGCAATATGAGACAACCAAAGATATTCAGGTTAAATTCGAAAATATTTAGGAAGGAGATAAAGAGGTAAAGATGGAAAAATTACAAGTCCATAGAACACAGTTTGAGACCTTAAAAATGAATGAAGATGAAGATATAGCTAATTATTTTTAAGAGTTGATGAAGTCATAAATATCATGATGGGTCTAGGAGAAGCAATCAAATAAAGTGTAATAGTTCATAAAATATTGAGGTCATTACCTTCTAAATTCAATCCTAAGGTTCCAACTATAGAAGAGACATTAAACTCTGATACTTTGAACAGGGATCAACTACTTGGCTCTTGACAACATATGAGATGAGAATTCCAAAAGGGCAGGCAATCATTAGAGAGGCATATTTCAAGGTACACAAGTCCATAGAAGAAAAGGAATGTCCATGCTTAGGTTTTGATGAAGAAGAAGAAAAATTTGTCAGAAGGTTGAAGAAAGGCACAAGTAAGTACAACGGAAAATTTTCATTTAAGTGTTTTAATTGTGGAATATTTGGGCATTATGCTTCAAAATTTCCTTATAAATAAAATCATCCTAAAGGAAAAGAGAATAACAAGTCTAATAAAATAAATAAAGAGAGAAAAATTAAAAGAAAAAAATTTTATGCTCAAGAAGATAACAGTGTATCTGAAAGTACCAATGAATCCTCTAGTGAAGATAGAACTAGTGAATTCATGTTGATGGCCTTGGAAGAACTTGAAACAGATTTACCGGAATATGAAGAAGAAGAGGAAGGTGAGGTATACCTTGAGGGGGAGTTGATCAATTCCCTAGATGAAATAGAAATGCTTAAACTAAAGAATAAAAGCAGAAAGAGATCCTATTGAAATATGTGAAAGAAGAATCAAATTCAGAAGAAATTATCAAGAAGAAAGTTGAAATTGAAGAAGCAAATAAGGTGGAAGACATTTTGATGCAATAAATAAAAGAGAAAAGCCATGAATGTGAAATACTAGAAGAAGAGGTGGTAAGCCTGAAGAAGAAGCTACATAAGGCTCTAACTAAACTAAACATGAATATTTAGGAGATAAAAGGGTCTGCAAAAATTGGATGTGATATTAAATGCTCAAAGGTCTCCACTCATAAAGATTGGGTTAGGCTGTGAAGGAGAATCCAGTAAATCCAAGGCATAGGATAAAAGGACAATCACCTTTGTAAAAATAGCTAGGGGAGAGAATGATAGCTCAAATCAATCTGAGAACAAAAATTTGAGAAACACTTCAACATTAAATGAACAACTGGAAAGAAACATTGCCAGAAAAGTACAGAAGGAAAAAGGAATGGGCAATCAAACAACAATCTATCAGAAATCATACTTCTTCAAGAGACAGGATTTTCAAATGTCAAGATGGTTATATTCTCTAACAGCATCCATTATCGGGTACAAATAATTTTTTTATGGAAATTGTTACTGTTGTAAAGATTTTGGACATAAAGCTATAGATTGTAGAGCTTATGTCAGAAGAATTGATTTTGGAAATTCTAAGAGAAGAAGGAATGGATTGACAAACATTAAAACAAACATGAATCTAGACAAAATTGCTTTTCTCCTCTCCTTGATATCACTGAATGTTTCTATTGTCACGACTTTGGGCCTAATTCATATGAATTTCAGTTTAAAGACAATAGTTTAACATCTCAAAATAACTATAGAACAAATGGATGAATGCAATGGAGAAAGAAGGAAAAAGAAAATAAAATTGATAAGTGTGACCTAGTTTTGTATGCCCAAGATCAAACAAGTAATGGTACGTGCGCAGTGGCTTCTCTAAACACATGATAGGAGATAAAAGCAAGTTTGTTTCCTTGGATGAAAATAAAACTGGAAATGTCACATTCGGAAATGATGAAGTAGGAGGAATTAGAGGAAAGGGCACAATTAGTCTGAATAATGGAAGAGGAAAGGCTCAGGACGTATTGTTTGTAGATGGTCTAAAACATAATTTGTTGAGTGTAAGTTAGATGTGTGACAAAGGTTGTGATGTTCTCTTTAGAGCTCAAGACTATGAAATCAAGTCAACATCTACAGGGAAGATTTTGGCTAAAGGAGTTCGAACATAGAATAATGTATATATATTGAAGGAAGAGAGCGAAGAATGTTACATCGGTAAACAAGAGAAATCTTGGCTATGGCATAGGAGATAAGGCATCTTAATTTTGATCACATCATCAAACTTAGTAAGAAGAGAGTAGTTAGAGAAATACTAACAATAAATAATCCTCAAAACACTATCTTCAAGTCATGTCAAATGGGTAAACAAACACGGACATCATTCAAAGTTAAAGATAAACTATCAAGTAATAAGCATTTGCAACTAGTTCACATGAATTTGTGTCGGCCTGTAGAAAAGAAGCACCAAGAAGAGAAAAATATTTCATGCTAATAATTGATGACTATTTGAGATTAACATGGGTGGAATTCCTCATAAATAAGTTAAAAGCATTTGATAAGTTCAAAACATTCAAGGCACTGGAAGAAAACCAAATAGGGTGCAAAATAAAGTGCATAAGGTCAGACAGAGGAGGTGAATTTACATCAGATGAGTTTGTAGACCTACGTAATGAACTTGGCATAAAAATAAAGTATACTATTGCAAACAAACTGCAACAGAATTCTGTCTGTTGTAGATAGAAAAAATGGATATGTTCAACAAATGGTCATGGCCATGGTGTAAGAAAGAAACATTCCTCAAAACTATTGGGCAGAAGTGGTGCATACAACAATAGATATTCTCAATAAGGCACATCTTAGAACAAACTGTGATAAAACACCTTATGAGCTGTGGCATGGGAAACCAGCATCAATCAAGCATTTAAAGTATTTGGGAGTAAATGCTATATCTAAAATAATGATGAAAATATAGGAAAGTTTGATGCTCGATTAGATGCAGGGATATTTTTAGGATATTCATCAAAAAGTAAGGGATATATGTGCTATAATAAGAGGTTGCATAATATTTTGGAGTTCATAGATGTAAATGTTGATGAATAGCTATCTGATAAGATAAAAAGCACGGGTTTTATTAATCCTCCATATCATTAGCATAATGATAATAAATAGAATGAAGTACAAGACGAAGACTTAGAATATATAGAGACTCATTCAAAAGAACCCTCAAGACACACAAAAAAGAATCATCCTAAAAATCAAATTATTGGAGATAAAAGTAGAGTACAAACAAGTAGGCAAATAGAAGAAAACTTTGAGCAATTTCATAGGTGCATGTGTATATTAATGCAATTATAGATGCACTTTCCATAATGAAGCACTAGCAATGATGTCGTTATGATATCATGTTTGCATTGTTGAAGTTATCCATGTTGGTCATTAATGATGGAAAGCCAATAACTTTCCTTTATATGCATTTCCCAAGCTTTGTTGGATATGCCCTAAGAAAGAAGTTACCTTGTTGAAGATGCCCAAGAAGACATATTGAAAAGGCACCCTAGCCTTGTTTAATGATGCTCATGATTCCCATGTTATGAAGCCCTAATATAGTAACCCTAGATGTATGAATATGTCAAAGAAACCGTAGTCCTTGTATGCAATCCTAATTCATGACGATCACATGCACTATCATGTCAAAATAGTGAAAAAATTCTAAACCACTTGATGCTCTAATTCCATAAAATAAATTATTTAATAGGGTTGTTATGAAAAAATTTGCATATGATAAAAGAAAAATTAAATTTCCATCATTAGATGTCATATATTGAAGGGAATACTATATCAACTTATAGAGGATGTCATAAGATTTCCAATGAGTACTCATTTGCCTCCTAATTCCTTGTTGTTTAAGAGAAATCAAATTTTGAAATTAGCATATGTCAAAAATTGTCAAACTGTCCAAGCCGACTTGAGTAGGCTTGTAACCCTTGGCAAAGAGATGTGTCCCTTAAAAATATGGAAAAACCACTATAAATATAAACCTAAATTCTTCCATTGAAGCTCATATTTTTCGATGGAGACAAGACAATAGGTAGAGAGCAACCACAACCTAGAAAAGCAAGGAAGACAAGTTTATGGAATTATTCTTGGGCTAAATAGTCTCCCACATGTTTGAGCTAGCAGCAGAGAATTTGTCATATTTGTCATGGTTGCAACTGCCATAGTTTCCATGGTTGAAGATTTCGTGGTCAAAGTTGTCATAGTTTCCGTGGTCAAAGTTGTCGCAGGTGTCATAGTTGTCATGGTTAAATCTACCATGGTCGAAATTGTCGTAGTTGTCGTGGTCGAACCAATCGTAGTTGTCATGGTCAAACATGCCATATTTTCCATGGTCAAATCTTAGTTGTCATGGTCAAAGTTGTTGTAGTTTTCATTGTTGAATTTTTTGTGGTCAAAGTTGTCATAGTTGTCGTGGTTAAAGTGTTGATTTATTGGGATTGGAAAAAGAGCTTGTTGAAGTCTTCTCTTCAAAACATAATAGGGTAGAGTTGGAGAACTTTGTGAAGCAGCATATTGAATATTTATGAGATCATTGAAGACTGTGATGCATTGAAGCCATCATGAGATGACCTTGAAGAATTTTTGTTTGCATAACATGAAGAGTTGTGGAGACACCTTCTAAGAAGACAAAGTTTTCATTGATGAGCTAAGTTCTTTAGAGATCAAGGGCATTGTTTGAGGTGAATATTATTGACAGGGCCAATTGCAGAAAATATTGGGAGCCTTGAAGAACTACTAAACTTATCTTAACGAATTGAAGTCGTGGTTTGAAGCCCTAAAGGATCAGAGTCCTCCAGAAACTAGGTCAGAGCCTAAACCAAATATAGGGTTGGAGCTCTTGAGGTTGGTGCCTCAAAATTGACAAGGTTGGAGCCTTGGAAGTCCAAGTCAGTGCTTGGAAAATATAGGTTGGAGCCTGGGAGATTGAAGATCGGTGTCTTCATCTAGGGTTGGAGCCCTACATATATTGTACTTGATTAGAAGAAATTAATAAAAGAATTTATTCTCATTGTTCATTTGTGTTCTAAATATAAGTGATCTAATTGGTACAAATAACAATTGAAAAGAAATATCGATTCACACCCCCCCCCCCCCCCCCCCAAGTATTTCAAAAAAAAATTATTAGAGCCAGTACCTTCACTCAAAGCCTAACAGCTTGAATTTTGATCTTTAGAAAATGAATGGAAAATATAAGGAAGAAAGCCTCCAATCCTCGTAAAGATGTATCTTCCTCAATCATGAAAACTTAAGACAATCAAATTGGGAAGGTTCAATTGTTCAATGTAAATTTTGATGTATGGAAGGTAAGAATGAGAAATTTCTTAATGGCTCAAGGTGTTGAAGTATGGAAATCAGTGATTACTAATAACATGATGAACGGAGAATCCAAGGAGTACAATGCAAAATAAATGAAGGAAATCTTGAATGGGCTATCAGACTCTATAAAGGTCAATTTGTAAAAATGTTCATCAGCAAAGGGTATATAGGACAAACTACATGACCTTCACTCAAAAGGAGCATTGACCATGACCACTAGTCAAGAAGATGATGGAAAGCAAGGAGGAAATCCAGAACCCATCAAGGAAGCTAAAAATAGGAATAATGACATCAAGGCCAAAGAAGACCTAGAAGAAGAAGAAAGCAAAGAATACTTTGAAGAATATCTCTTGACTAAACTTATAGCTACCATGGAAGAGATTAACAGTTTGAAAAAGGAAAATGAGGAACTTAAGAAGAAAGTGCAAGATGGTGACTAGGACAAGACAAGGAAGGAAGTTGATCTTTTCAAGCTTCAAGTACAAGAAAGAGATGAGGAGCTCACCAAACTTAGAGAGGAATTTCACCAAAGCAAAAGAAAGCATCATGAAGAAGTTATATCCATGAAAAATCAATTGGATAAGGCAAAGAAAAGGGAAGAAACTTTGTAAAGCCACCTTGAACAAAGACTCAAGAGCTTAAACAAACTTGAAGCAGAGATTGGTCAATACAAGGAAGAGGTCTCCTCCCTTAGATCTCAACTAGAATAAGCAAGGAAACAAGTATAAGGAGATGAGAAGGTGATGGAAGCTTTGGAATTCATAGAATGACAAGTTGATGAAGCAAAAAAGGAGAGAAACACCATGACGTGCCAACTAGAAGAAAAGGATGATGACACCACCAAGTTAAGATCAGAAATCACTTCTCTTAAGGCCCAATCATGTGAAGCAACCAAGATGAAGGAAGAAATGGGATCATTCTATCAAAGAGGGATGAAGAATGAAAGAAAATGAAGGAAGAAATTGTATTTCTTACAAAGGAAGTTGACTTGCTAAATAAGAACTTGAAAAGTTCTCAAACCCTAGATGACATCCTAAGTCATCAAATATCTCCCCTTGATAGATTGGGTCTTTCTTATGCAAGTGAATGCTCAAATAAGAATGATGTAAACCCTAATTATTCAAACAACAAGGATGTGATGAATCCTGGAAGAAATGTTGATTCTCCCAATTCCAGCAAGGGCAAGGAGAAGATTCAAGACAACAATGGAAGAAATCCTACTCTAGGGAGACTTGCAAATGGTGTCAAGAATACAAGAAGAAATGAATATCATCAAAGAATCCCAAGGCAAAAAGAATTCAAAAGTATATGAAAGGAATCTTCATCTCCCAGGCACCAAAGTATATTTCTTGTTTATTGCTATTCTTGCAGGAACTTTGGGCACATGGAAAAATATTGTAGGGCATACCACAAAAACAAATATAATGGTCACCATCAGTAGAGGAAATTATGCTTCCTCATTTATGTAAAAAATTGAATGCTACAAATTTCATAATATTGGTCATATGGCTTGTAATTGTAACTTAACTTGGGTTCCTAACCAAGCTTAAAACATGAATACCAAGCAAGAGAAGAATGTCATACAAGTTTGGAAAAGAAAGAAAATTGGATCAGAAAGCCTCTTGAACACTCAAGATATCAACTCATGTTGTTGATCTAATGAGTACATCTTTGGTAGATATGATATTCCAAGTCTTGATGATAAAATTCTTCAAAAAAGGATACTAATAGGGGGGTCTTGTGATTCTTGACTATTCCTATAGAAGCTATCCATGAAGACCCCTATGGAACCCTTGATGATTCACACATGGACAATCAACTCTTGATAGTTCATATCTCAGGATTAACTCCACTGAAGAAAATCATGATATTTTGTCTTCACTACACATCCATTGTTGAAGATGTCTTCCACTTGATCACAAGGAAACAATCTTTCTTGTCTTGAGAAAAAAGAAGAGCTAAAGGAGTTTATGCAAGTAGGGGGAGTTGATTGATCACATGAAGAAATGAAAACATCATCTACCTCATCCATTTCCATGAAAGCATGCAAAGGCTTACGGGGAGAAATTCCATTAAAGAAAGGCATAATGACAAAGGGATTTGAAAATAGCAACATAACAAGAAGGAGCACTATGACAAGGGGAGAAACATATATTTCATGGAGTACTATCATTGATGAAAACATGTCAAGAAGAAAATTGATAGGGGGAGTACTTGGGCACTCCATTTTCCATTGATGTCAAAGGGAGAGAGAATGCTAAAAGGGGGAGAGTATTGCCATCAATGACAAAGAGGGAGATTATTGAATAAAGTTGTCATTGATGGCATCATAGTTAAATTTTTGAAACAAACCCTAGATATTGTGCAAACCCTAAGAGACTTAAACCATAACTACTTGACTAAACCCTAGGTGCATGTGTATATTAATGAAATTCTAGATGCACTTGCCATAACAAAGCACTAGCAATGATGTCATTATGATATCATGTTTGCATTGTTGAAGCTAGCCATGTCAGTCATTAATGACGGCAAGCCAATAAATTTCCCTTATATGCATTGCCCAAGATTTGTTGGAGATGGGCTAAGAAAGAAGTTACCTTGTTGAAGATGCCCATGAAGATATATTGAAAAGGCACCCTAGCCTTGTTGAATGTTTCTCATAATTCCCATGTGTTGAAGCCATAATCTAGTAACCCTAGATGTATGAATATCAAAGAAACCCTACTCCTTGTATGAAATCCTAATTCATGAAGATAACATGCACTAGCATGTCAAAATAGTGAAAAAATTATAATCCACTTGATGCTCTAATTCCATAAAAGAAATTCTTTAATAGAGTTGTTATGAAAAATATGCATATGATAAAAGAAAAATTAAATTTCCATAATTATAGGTCATATATTGAAGGGAATACTATATCATACTATAGAGGAGGTGATAATATTTCCAATGAGTACTCACTTTCCTCATAATTCCTTACCATTGAAGAGAAATCAATTTTTGAAATTAGCATATGTCAAATATTGTCAAACTGTCCAAGCAGGCTCGAGTAGGCTCATAACCCTTGGCAAAGAGACATTTCCCTTCAAAATATGGAAAAACCATTATAAATATAAACCTAAATTAGTCCATGCAAACTCAAATTTTTCAGTGGAGACAAGACAAGAGGTAGAGAGTAGAAGCAGCCTAGAAAAGCAAGGAGGACAAGTTTATGGAATTATTCTTGGTTTAAATAGTCTCCCACAGGTTCGAGCTAGGAGCAAAGAAGTTATGGTAGTTGGTGCTCGTCGTTGTCTTAGTTTCCTTGGTTTAAGCTACCATGGTAGTTGTTGTGGTCGAAGTTGTCACAGTTGTCTTAGTTTCCATGGTTGAAGCTACGGTTGTTGAAGTTGTAGTGGTTGTCATGGTTGAAGTTGTCCTAGTTGCCTTGGTAGAAGTTGTCGTAGTTTCCATGGTTGAAGTTGCCATAGTTTCCATGGTCGAAGCTATGGTAATTTTAGTTGTTGAAGTTTTTGTGGTAGAAGTTGTCATAGTTATCATGGTCTAAGCATTGATTTATTGGGATTGGACAGATAGAGCTTGTTGAAGTCTTCTCTTGAGAACAAAGTAGGGAAGAGTTGGATAACTTTGTGAAGCAACATATTGAATATTTGTGGAGATCATTGAAGACCATGATGCATTGAATCCATCATGAGGTGACCTTGAAGAATTTTTATTTGAGTAACATGAAGAGTTTTGGAGACACCTTCTGAGAAGACAAAGTTATCATTGATGAGCTAAGTGCTTTGGAGATCAAGGGCATTGGTGAAGGTGAATATTATTGTTAGGGCTGGTTGCAGAAGATATTGGGAGCCTTGAAGAACTATTAAACTTATCTTGACTAATTGAAGTCATGGGTTGGAGCCCTAGAGGATCAAAGTCCTCAAGAAACCAGGTGGAAACCTAAACCAGATATAAGGTTGGAGCCCTTGAGATTGGTGCCTCAAAGTTGACAAGGTTGGAGCCCTCGAAGTCCAAGTAGGTGCTTGGAAAGTACAGTTTGCCTAGGAGATTGAAGATCGATGTCTTCATCTAAGGTTGGAGCCCTACATATATTGTACTTGATTTATTATAAAGAAGAAATTAATAAAAGAATTTATTCTCATTGTTCATTTTTTGTATTTCCAACATAATCATTTTCGCTATCTACAACATAAGTTGAATATATAGTAGTTTCAGCTTTATGCACAACACTAATAGACACTAAGGTAAATTTTAGTTAAACTATATCTATCAAATGTGACAATACAAGTGCAATAAGAATTTCTAAAAATATTTTTCTTCATTCAAAGACTAAACATATACCTATGAAGTACCACTTTCTCACAGAACGTGGATGGCGAAAACATTGAAGATGGAGTACATACCCTAAAAAAACAAATAGCATATATATATTTACAAAGCCACTTGTTACAAAACCCTAAAGTACATACCCTCAAAAGAACAAATAGCATATATATTTACAAAGCCTCTTGTTACAAAACCTAGAAATAAATTAGAGATAGTTCTTGCTGATTCTTCCCACTAATTGACTTCAGTCTAAAACATTATAGAAAATATGAAATTACTTGCACTGTCTAAGGGGGAGATTATAAAAGCACGAAGGAGTAAATGAGAGGAACAAGAAACATATAATTATGTCAAGAATTTGAAGTAGTCAAGAAGCAACAAGAACAAGGGACCATCATCAAATTGTGAGATCAAGTTATCTTCTTCATGAGCAAGCAACATCAATCAAGTTAATTATTCAAAAGTTCATTCTTTAATGCAAAATTTTGTGACAAAAAAAAGGGGTACATATGTATATATCATGTATATAAGCATGTAAATAAATATTCTCAAATGTACATAGTCATGTTAGACATTTGCATATCTAGTTATATGATGTTGAAAGAAGAGTCTAGCTCATTGTATATTGGCATCATCATAATTTTCTCAAAATTCTTCAACTTCTAATGAATCTAAATATATTATATATATATATATATAGGATGCATCAATGTACATTATGACTCCTCATGTATTTAGCAATTATAGACCTCTGCAATTATATGAAATAAAAATCATTACCATCAAGTCTAAAGGAGTGGATCTTATACATATATATGTTTAGTTACTAGTAACCGTCATCATGATGTATCATGAGGTCATCATCTGAACCATATTATTTGAAGTTCTATATGAAAAAGGATTAGCATATAATCCCATAATCAAGTACAACACTCGCATAAAGTATCATTGTATGAATATATTCTCCATGATTGCAAAAACTACCATTGAAGAAGACTATTCCATGATTGCAAAAACTACTATTGAAGAAGACTATTAAATGGGTTCTAAGTCAAAAGGCCAGCAAGTGATTAAAGCTAGCTAATGATTAATGGACATTGCTACATTCATTGCATCACTAGGATTTCTATAAATCCTTCAATATCTTTACTATGGACACATTTTTGGATGTTATTTGCAAAAAGAAAAAAAGTGTATTCAACATTAATAAAATAAATCCCTTGAAAAGCATGGGCAATATAGTTGAAGAGAATACATTTTATATCAGATTAAGATTCACAATCTCATAAAGATTTGATTGTAGAATCAAGGAGTTTTTAACGACTCTAAATCTGAACTTTTAAGATCAAAGAGGCATTCTCTTGATAAGTGACTATACTAAAAACCTTAAACCAAGTTTAAAGCAAAAAGACTTGAAAAAGAAGAATTTGCTTTTCAATCTGAACTTTTAAGATCAAAGAGGCATTCTCTTGATAAGTGACTATACTAAAAACCTTAAACCAAGTTTAAAGCAAAAAGACTTGAAAAAGAAGAATTTGCTTTTCAGAGAAAGCATTTTTCCATGTCTTTGAAGACAATTCTTATAGAAAACAAAGCTCATCTATCTCATAACAAGTAAATGGACATTCATTCAATGGTGCACACCATATTATCTACATTCACTACTTTTCATAAATCCCCAATACTAAGGAAATTTTGAAGGCATCTAATTATAAATAAAAAGTCACTAGTGAATGCCATTGAAAAAAGGCATCCCCAGTACTGCATACATTAGAAAGCTTTAAAAATGAAACAGAACCCTAAAACATCAAGGAGATTGAGAGCGTAAGTAAGAACTTCAAGGGAGTAAACTGAAACCCAAAAAGAATTGAGCGCTGAAAATAATTCATATATGTAATGAAAATAATGAAGGCTTGCAGGAAAGGTAACACGAGGAAGAGTAATGACTGTGTTCAGGGATATTATTAGGACTATTCCGAACTTACAGGAGGAGAAATAACAGAGAGACAGATAAGACAGGCAATGAATAATCTGCATATAAATCCATTGGGCAGCGTTGGTTACAATGTTAATTGGACAACTCTATACGTTGAGGAAATTTGAACCAAATTAATTATTAATGTATAGTAGCATTCAGATGAAATTGGAATTAATACATGGGTTCAATACATGCATCCATTAACATTTAATATTCAAGGGTTTTTCCAAATTCTTGGTTGCATTTATTTTTGAGTGGGGCAGTTTTAAAATCCATGGAGCAGCGTTATCTTCCTAGAAGAGAGTTAAAATCTCTTGGAGCAGCATTAAATTCCATGTCTAAAGCATCAATTATTATTCTGCATAGACTAATCGATGCCAAATCAACTTTATCTTTAATGAAATGATATCCTATTTTTTATGAGAAAATGAAGTGATACTCTTTAATGAAGGCATATCTTATATTCTTTTATGGATGTGATACCCTATATTCAGACATATCCTATATTTTTAATTGATGCTAAATCACCTTCCTATCTACGAGTAGTGAAGCTACCATATGGCGTCAATAGTTGGATCGAATTGCATAAGGTATCAAACAAGTGTTATAGGAGCAGTGGGAGCAACACATAAGGTATCAACCAGCATTATGGGAGCAACATACATATTAAGGAAGAAATACATTCCCTTCGAAGCAGCAGCTTAGACTTATGAATCAAAGGTAGTGTAGACATATTTCCTTTGGAGCAGTATTATTCGTGATTGGGCGTTGAGTTGAATTTTTTTTTTTTTAATCAGGGTTTTGTGCCCTAGCAGCGTTAAAGTAGCCAGGGAAATGCAAATCCTCAATTCAATGAAATCGTTTGAACAAGGGTAATTTATTATAGTGTCATGGATCAATTTCATTGGAGCAGCATTGTCTCTTCTGTGTTGAATGGTGTGGCTAGAGTAAGTTTAGCATTAGTCATTTTCCCTGCGTTAATTAAATTTCCCTAGCATTAAATTATCGAACAACATAATAATTTCGGGAACATCAATATTACATCCACAACAACGTTGAGATAGTGTTGGGAAAACCAAAGTTAATGCAGATTTTACAGCAACATTAGAATTATCGTTGTTTGTTTTACAACAATCTTGGTGTTAATAGTGGCCAGTGTTAATAATGTATTGGTGGCATTAATATTGTCACTGGAAATTTTATTAATACATGGTTTACAATATGATGTAATCTTAATGCCTCCAGCATTATTCCAAATGCCTTCAGTATTATATACATACATGTCTCCAGAATTTAAAAATACCTCCAACATTATTACAAATGCCTCCAACGTTATCTGCATACATTCCTCCAACATTTAATACAGACATGCCTCCAGCGTTGTTACAAACGCCTCCAACGTTATACATATAAATGCCTCCAACGTTATAGCAATATTACAGTGATTCTCCAATTTTTAATACATACATGCTCCAACTTTAATATTTATGCCCCAACGTTAACATATGCTCCAGCGTTAATATGGAGCCTTTTGTCAGGTCGATAATTTGAAACATTGATATTGCATCGGTATTGCAGCGTTTTGGTATTCCAAACAAATTTGGATAGCAGCGATGAGTTAAATTTTGGAGGAGCCTTACAAGAAACATTGGATATACAAGTAGCATTGGTATTAGATTACAAGCTTATTACTTATTTCTTTCGAACAACAGATTATCTCTCTTGCAAAAAGTCTATCACACTCTTACGTGTTCAATATTATGGAAAAACCTTTATTTAGAGATCTCTCTCTTGCTAAAATTTTATTGGGAGTAACTTAGTATTTCTGTGGATTATTATTTGAAATAATATCACACTCTTACGTGTTCAATATTATGGAAAAACCTTTATTTAGAGATCTCTCTCTTGCTAAAATTTTATCGGGAGTAACTTAGTATTTCTGTGGATTATTATTTGAAATAATATTTATATATTGGACAACACTGGTATCTCTATTGGAGAGCAGCTAATTAAAAAAAAATTAATGTATTTTAATGGTGTTATCTGTATACTCCAATGCCATGTGTTCATATAGTAGTACATGTTCATATATTTGTATGTGTTCATATAGTAGTACATGTTCATATATTTGTATATTTCAAGAAATATTGCAGCTTTTCCAACATATTGCATTTCAAGGGTCTACATTTGGAGCAGCCCTCACAATGTTAATGTTGGTAAGCACATGCACACCTTAATCAAATAAACACACAGCAGAATAAATCAAGCACATCAAGACACAGGAATTAAGGTGGTTCACCCAACTAATCTAGGCTACGTCCACACAACATAGGCATCGGCAATTTATTAATCAAACAGGAGATTAAATCCTCACAAAACTCTCACACTCTTAGCCAACATCCAAATGGTTGCCTGTTATATAGCATAGAGAATCTAACAGCCTCATTAACTCACTCACATCAAATATAGGAGTCATTAACTCCTCCCAACAAACTGGAGTTAATCTAGGAACTGAATTTCTATTGTTGTCACCTTAAGAGATTTTTGTCTATTTTGCTCCAAATAGAAAATCTCAACAATCTCCACCTTGACAACAATTAGCCTGATGCTCTGTTATTATTTTATCTTTTCTGAAAGCCAAGAGAAGTCAAACACCACCGTAGCTTCTCTAACAAAACTGGTTTCGTGAACATGTATGCACAATTCTCCTTTGTATGCACCTTTTCAAGAGAGACTCCTCTTTTAGTGATAACCTGTCTTACAAAATGGTACTTGATCGGTATATGCTTTGATTTACTATGATAGGCCGGATTCTTAGCCAAATGTATTGCACTTTGACTGTCACAAAATAACTTGATGCTGTCCTGCAACCGACCAAATTCACCAAACAAACCTTTCAACCAAATCGCTTCTTTGCAAGCATGAGAATCAGCAATGTATTTTGCTTCAGTAGTGGACAAAGCAACAATGTTCTGTAACTTTGACATCCAGCTGATAGCTCCACCTGCAAGAGTAAAGACCTACCCTGAAGTTGACCTTCTCTTATCCAAATCACCTGCAAAATCGAAATCAACATATCCGCAAACAAATTCACTACTCTTATTATAAGTAATATAATAACTACTTATGCCTCTCAAGTACCGAAGCACCCATTTCACTGCTGACCAGTGTTCTTTACCCGGATTTGCCATGTACCTGTTGACAACCCCAACTGCATGTGAAATATCTGGTCGAGTACAAACCATCGCATACATTAAACACTCTACTACATTGGCATATGGAATTCGAGACATATAATCCTTTTCTTCATCTGTATTAGGACATAAACTCGAAGAAAGCTTAAAATGGGAAGCTAAAGGGATTGACACAGGCTTCACATTATTCATACCAAATCTCAAAAGTATTTTCTCAATATACTTCTGTTGTGATAGCCATAGCTTACCATTGCTCCTGTCTCTGAAAATCTCCATGCCCAAAATCTGTCTTGCTGCTCCTAGATCTTTCATATCAAATGTCCTTGCTATCTGAGCCTTCAACCTATTGATTTCTTCTATGCTTTTGCTTGCTAAAGCATATCGTCAACATACAATACCAAGATAATGAATATGCCATTATTCAACTGTTTGAAATAAACAAAATGATCATATTCACTTCTAACATATTTCTGACTCAACATGAAAGAATCAAACTTCTTATACCACTGCCGAGGCGACTGCTTCAGGCCATATAATGACTTCTTGAGCCTGCAGACAAATTTCGCATTGCGATGCTGAACAAACCCTTGCGGTTGTTCCATATATATTTCCTCATCTAAATCACCATGTAGAAATGCAGTCTTAACATCTAACTGCTGCAACTCCAAATCAAACAAAGCCACTAATGCTAACACAATTCTAATTGAAACAATTTTAA
The DNA here is from genome assembly GCA_000404065.3 of Pinus taeda. Lineage (NCBI taxonomy): Eukaryota > Viridiplantae > Streptophyta > Pinopsida > Pinales > Pinaceae > Pinus > Pinus taeda. Next base: position 66,678 of record APFE031009559.1, on the reverse strand, counting down.
CCACTGGTGAAAAAATCTCATGAAAGTCTATGCCAGCTTTCTGAGAAAACCCTTTTGCAACCAGCCAAGCTTTGTACCTGTCTTCCGTATCATTCACACCCCGTTTCAGCTTGAACACCCACTTGCATCCCACAGTTTTCCTGCCTTTCGGAAGCTCCACCAGATCCCATGTGCCGTTTTTACTCAAGGCCATCATTTCTTCCTTCATATCTGCTTTCCATTTGTCACTATTTGAACCTTCTACAGCTTCCTGATAACACAAAGGTTCATCATCATTAGCGATCAAAGCAACTGAATCATCATACCTTCTCGGACGGCGTTTGATCCTTGTTGATCTCCTTAAGGATGTCTCTGGTGCTTCCACAATTGGCTGTCTATCCTCTGTAGGAACTTCTTCATGATCGTCATCTGAAACCTGTTCATGACCTCCATATGAACCCTGTTCATGACTAGAATCTGAACTATGATCGTTATGACTATCATTAGAAATGCTGTCAAACTGAATATGCTGGAAATCAAATACATCATCCTGTTTCAATCTTCTATCTACATCTAACTGTACAAGAGAGGATTCATTAAACCTTACATCTATGTTGATGATGATTTTGCGGGTAGTAGGATCCCACAATCTAAATCCCTTTGTTCCATCACCATACCCAACAAAGATATACCTTTTAGACTTTGGATCTAATTTAGTTCGCTGATGTTTAGGCACTAGAGCATATGCATCACAACCAAACACTCTGAGTTTAGAATAGTCACAAGGGTGTCCTGTCCATACCTCTTGCGGAACCTTGCAGTCTATTGTCGTTGATGGAGATCGGTTTATCACATAACAAGCAGTTGCCACTGCTTCCGTCCACAACTCCTTCGGCAACCCGGCGTTACTCAGCATACACCTTGCTCTCTCTAGAAGAGTCCTGTTCATGCGTTCAGCAACTCCATTCTGCTGAGGAGTATAAACCGTGGTCTTATGTCTCTCGATCCCTGCATCCTTGCAATAGCTGTCAAACTCCTTGGAGGAAAACTCACCACCATTGTCAGTTCTTAAACATTTTATAGTTCTACCAGTGTTGTTTTCTACCAATGCTCTAAACTGCTTGAAAACTGTTAAAACATCAGACTTCTTTTTCAACATGTAGACCCAAACTTTCCGAGAAAAGTCATCAATGAATGATACAAAATAAGAAGAACCACCATATGAAGCTGTAGGAGCTGGACCCCACACATCTGAATGGATATAATCAAGTATACCTTTACTAGTATGTTTGCCTGTTTTAAACTTTTGTTTACTTTTTTTACCAAACAGACAATGTTTACAGAAATCCAATTTTCCAGATCTTAGATTAGGAAGTAACTTTTGGTCAGCCAAAAT